>JABYQR010000029.1:0-230681 GCA_022592445.1 Cytidiella melzeri
TGAGTTTGTATCACTTGCTTTCATAAGTGATTTTTGTTGGCAAAACTTTTGTCATTGATGGTCTATCCGCATGTCAAACCATCAAGAAGAAGTATGTCATCACGTTGCCAAACATGACCTTTGTGCCAATACCACCTTGTGGAGATCTGGGGATGTCTCTGAAAACAGACACCTGCTACGGTGTTGAGGACCCCATACAATGGTTGCAAATATTCTATCCCAATCCCAGGTACCACTTCTTGCGCTGCACTCCAGACATGATGCTGCATGGACAATAACGGAACAAGACTTCCAGACACACTCTGCAGATTGCTTTTGAGCAATGTTTACTCTTGGGCCCCCTCATCTACAACACATATGCAACGCTTTGGATTTGCTATTGTCAGACATCTCCAAATTCAAAAATTGCCATGAAATATCAACACAACTAAAATGGATGTCGTACCCGTTCACCAGGCGTTTCAGCAACTATCCCTCCTGCTTGACTTTTTCAAAAGGTTCTAAGAACTATGACATCATCTACTAAGCATGTTCTACACTATGACATCATAGTTCCAGCATGTTCCACAAGGTTCCAGAGAGTTCTATCATGTGATACACAGATAAGGAAAGGAACAAATCAGTGCATCAGAGACAGAGAGCACATCAGTGCATCAATTGATAGGCGCTGGAATAAGTGCTGGAATAAGCACCAGATAAGTGCTGGATAAGCACCTAAATATTCCCAATAATACCATTGCCTGTAAAGGCAAGTCTTGTAAAAACATTGAAAATCTGTAACAACTGGCGCATTTGAATTATCCCTACCACATCTTTTGTGTGTTTACAGATTCAGACTGGGAATCAGCCAGCTGAGCACAGAGGATTGATCTTTTTGTAATCTATGATGCGCCACAATCATCATATATGGAAGTGCCAACCTTCTCCATTACTCCTGCTATCTCCTTGTACATTTTCACATGGTCCGTCTCCATTCTGTTTGCCTGTACTGTAATTGTACTACCCGCCTCCACTTGTATCCGCTTATCTGTCCATTGCTATGGTTTTATTCTACCTTATCATAAAAACCATCTAATTTGTCACTTTAATTCTACATTCATACTTGCTATCCAATCTTGTGTGTGTTCATCAACCTGCCTTCACAAAATGTTATGAGCCCCACGCTCTCAACTACACAGAAGACTTCTACTCAGCCAAACTTTATACTCGCACTCTTCTGATCTAGGCAACAGTACGTCAGCATTACGCCTGTAGGCCATTCACACTTCCATTCCTTGATCTTGTGATTAGATCTATCACTATGTTGACTACTCCTATGCAAGTAACTGCTGCCGCTGCGGCATTGGCTACCAAACCTTCGGAAACCTATCTTATAGAACCCCTGAGAAGCACCAAGAATTGTATCACATAGCACATCCAGATCAGGGACATTCTCACAGACATGGGTCTATGGGAATATACTTTTGGTGACACTACTAAACCAACTGCTGCAGTGCAAGCTGCCAAGTGGACGAAGGAAGATTGAAAGGCTTTAACCGCCATCTGTCTTTGTGTTTCAAATTCTATGATGGTGCATGTTATTTCCGCCACTACCTCAAAGGATGCCTTCAATACTCTGTCCAGTGTCTTCAACAATGTGAGCGCTGTTGCTCTCATAGTGTTGTGCCACAAATTCCTTTGTTACCAGATTCCCAAGGAAGGGGATCTTGGGGAAGAATTCTGCAAGATCAAGAAACTCTGGCAAGAGATCAATCTCAATCAAGCCATGAAGATCTCAGATAATGAGTTAGCTTCTGTCATCCTCACGGTGCTACCACACTCCTGGGAACCCTTGATAGCTTCCATTTTACTCAACAACACTCTTACATCATCTAATATCATTGGTCAAATCCTACAGGAAGACAGCAGCCGCAAGGAATGCACTACTGCCAAAACTAGTCTATACACCAACACTTGATGTCAGAAATCAAAGTTTGAGGCGGTGTCTTCTGTCACGGATGTGGCAAAGAAGAAAATATCAAACCAGAGTGCTGAAGCGGTGGTAAGACCAAAGATGACGGTAAGAGGGAAGAGAAAGGAAAGGATAGGAAATGAAGGAAGGAGACGAAGAGAAATCTGAGAAAACATGGCACCCACATAGCTGAGGAGAAAGAGGATAGCAGCAACGAGCCTGAAGAGTATGCCTTACCTGCCACGGAGACAGAGTTACCCGCCTCGGCAGGCACTTGGCTACCGGCACATCATCTCATATTGTCAGTGATCAATCTCTGTTTATCAACTTTACTTCCATTACAGGTTTGATCCACGGTGTCGGTAACTGCTCAAGTCTTGGGCGCAGAGATGTTTGCATAGCCTTCATTACAAAGGGCAGGACAATTCCTACCATCCTCAAAGATGCGCTCTATGCCTCATCCACGTGTTTCAATCTTATTTCCCTTGGCAGACTTACTAGTGCAGGACTTGCCTACAAAGGGAAGGGGAAGGAACTCCTCATCAAAGAAAGCAAGAAAGTGATTGGCTACGGAAATAAACCTGGCAACTTATATTGCATGGCTCTTAAGCCCGTTGCCGCCATCACTATTCTTGTGTGTTTTAATCGCTCTTGGTACAAGTGGCATTGCGCCCTTGGACATGTTAACAAGGGAAATTTGAAGGAAATGTATTGCAATAGATTGGTATCAGGTATGGACATTGATCCCTCATCCAATGATGATTTCACCTGAAAAGCATGCATCGCAGTGAAACACACTTGGGCGTCCATTCCCATTTGCACATTGTGCAAGATTTCTAAGATTGGAGAGATCATCTTCTCCAATATCTGGGGGCCAGCTTCAATCAACTCTATTGCCGGTCATTCCTATATGATCTCATTTACAGACAGAAAATCACAATTCTTCTGGGTCCAATTCATGAAAGACCGGGACAAAGCCAAATAGAAACTCGATGAATTGATGCATTCATTGAGAACCAGTTGGGATGTTGCATCAAGGCTTTGCGCGTTGACAACGCAAAGGAGTATGTACAAGGGAAAATGAAATCATACACTGATAGGCGTGGCATTAGACTTGAGCCTACCACACCCTATACTCCCAAATACAACGGCGTGTCAGAACAACTCAACCAAACTCTAGTCAAACATGTGTGCGCAATGCTCATTGCCCATCAACTTCCAAAATACCTATGGGAGGAGGCAATCTCCTATGCTGCTTATGTCAAGAACTGTATGCCAATGTGCGCATTATCTCATTCAACTGTGTTCAAAGCTCTATGGAAGAAGAAACCAGATGTGAGCAATATTCAAGAGTTTGGCACAGATTGTTGGGTACATGTGAACAATGCACGATCCATCAAACAGACCTTTGTTGGAAGTAAGGAAGGGACAAAAGGATTCAGGTATCGGATACCTGAAACACAAAAAGTTCTCACTTTGCACAAGGTGATTTTTCCACACTCTGATGAACTTACAGTACCCATTGTTGAAACCACTGCCAATCTTGAGGGGGAGAAATTTGTTCAGTCACCCATAATTCCTATTCAAACCAAGATTGCACCAGTGGCTTCTACTCACTCTCTTCGAGACAAGCCCAGTCTCAATTACCTGAAGCTCAACAATGGCCCTCAGAAGACTCTTTGATCACTTTCAGCCAAGTCAAAGTCAAAGATTGCCCCTGTACCTGTGTCCAAACCGTCAAAACCATCAGTTCAGGGGAAGTTGTCATCAGTTACGGAGATACCGTCCACTGAAACAGATGCAAATCTGTGTTTCATGGCTGACACTTCAGATTTGCCTCAGACATTTGACAAAGTCAGGAAGCACAATGATTGGCCTCTTTGGAAGGAGGCCATGAACAAGAAATTGGCACAGTTGGATAGGCTGGGCACTTACTCAATTTCAGATCTCCCAGTCAATTGCAAGGCCGTTGGATGTCGATAGGTATTCACCATCAAGCGCGATTTAAACAGCAACATCCTGAAATACAAGGCAGACCTTGTTGCACAGGGATTTTCTCAGATCCTGGGTCAAGACCTCTTTGTGACCCATGCTCCAGTCATCTGACTTGAGACCTTTTTTATCATTGTCTCTATTGCCGCTCATCTCAATTTTGAACTTCATCAGGTTGACGTTGTCAGAGCCTACCTGAACTCTCCACTCGATTTGCACAAGTTTTGATGGGGGACCAAATATGGAAGTTGTGCCGCCCAAGCGGTGGGACCCTCTTGGTAGTTAAAAGGCTTTGCAAGCTCACTGTGCTGCTGAATTCCCCCAGTACACAATTGAGCCACCTGTAATGTATATTGGTATACTAATGCAGCAATTTTACTGTCACTAGAGCCATGGAGCTACTGGAATTCATTGCTTTACTGATCTCAAGTGCTTTATAGCAGGTTATGGCTGTTGCTGCACAGATCAAACATCACATAGTAGGAGAAGACAATTACAGTAATTGTTCAATCCTCTCATTCTACAGCTATGAAAAGAATTGTGTTTTAGAAGTTCTTGCTGCATGTTGAAGAGGAGCGTGGAAGACTGAACTGGCCAATTGAGGAAAGCAGCGGTGTGTTAAGTGCTGATGTAGCGCCCGAGTTTCAAGTTGGTGAGTAGTTTCTTGTTTTTTGATCATGTGTTTGCAAGTGTACCAATTGAAAGCATGATTGTGACATGAAAAATCACAATATTGTGATGTTTGCAACTCCAAATAAATACCCATAAATAATGCCATATGCATGCCAAGTTCTCTTCATGCAACAACTCCTAGAAGAGTTAGATTTCTCACAACAGCATGCAACAACATTTTTTGTGCCAACAACAGAACCGTGGCCTGCACACAGAATTCACATGGTCACACCCGCATGAAACATATTGACATTTGGATTCACTTCATCTGCAATTGTGTCAACAAACAATTGATCAACTCACACATAGTCTCAGGAGAGGAAATTACAGCAGATATCTTCACAAGGTCCCTGTTCTGAATTCTACACAGTGTCGCGGAGCGACTGCTGATAGACTGATAAACCCTAAACAAGGGTGAAGTGGATGTGAGGGGGAAGCGGAAGGGGATCTCCAACAACGACAGCAAGGTCAAAGTCGATGATAAGCAGGCAGCAGGCACAGAGGCCGGATACTAGCAGTGCAAATGACAGAGTTAATAAGGTATGATACTAAGTTACATGCAGTAACTCACCTAGCAGTGCAAATGACAGAGAGGTCAAGATGCAGAGCTAGGGAGGGTAAGGGCTACTATATATACTGTGGCTGGGTGGTCTGTGCACAAGTTCCCACACTAGGGACTGGAGTAACTGTGGGGCTGGAGTAACAATAGAACAATAAGGGACCAGGGTAACTGTCAAGGACCAGGGTACGTAGAACAATAGAGCTAGAACAATAAGACAATAGAACAATAGAAACTGGAACAATAGAACAATAGAAACTGGGGGAATCCCTGGGGAATCCCTAACAATAGACAGAAGACAATAGACGAAAGACAATAGGACAATAAGAACTGGGGGAATCCCTGGGGAATCCCTGGGGAATCCCTAACAATGGAAGGAGAACAATAGAACAATAGCCTAGGTTGATCTGGAACCGCTCCAGATTGAGTCTAGGGTTTGGGTCTGGACTATTGATAAATAAGGCAGGATGTCACGTGACCCGGGTTAGGGTTAGGTCCGGTAACACTCCTAGCCGGAAAATAAGCGCTCTAGATAGGCGCCTAAGGCTGTAAACTTGTGACATTGTTGGAAAAATCCGGTCTCTGTTGGACTATCCATGTCACACAGGAGGGCAATGAAGTTGTTAGGCCTTGACGCGGGTCAAGGGGGCGCTCGAGGGAAAGAATTAGGGGTATTTGGTTCTCGATATAAGGCTGTGTGTCTAGTACGATGTGCTCTCTATTGTTCACCATGTTGTACTAGGTATGTTGTATGTGTATTGCTGTTGGAATCTCTTGTTTACCACATCATACTAGTCATTTCATCAACAAGGTATGGATTATGGAGTATGAGGGTTTATGGGTTTATAACTCAATCTCTTAATGGTTTTTCAGCTCTGGCTCACGGACTTGTAGTTACCGGATTTCCTTTTGTCTTCCGTATATAGTCGCTCCATTGTTCTTTCATCACACGGACACATCTGTATCACAGATTTTCCTTTCCGTGTTGCCTGAGGGCTCTGTCTTATATACCTTCACCCCCGCTCCTGACACTCCATCGTGCTCTTTCTCTTTTGCACCTGGAGTGAGTATTCTTCGTTGTCCCTCACATATGCAATATGCTCACAGCCTGTACCTGTAGTTAACTCACTTCGCTCGTGTGTCTTAGGTACAGTCATTATGCTAATCGTGCTCTTTCTCTTTTGCACCTAGATTAACTCGCTTCGCTCGTGTGTCTTAGGTTCTTACAACGGCAAGTGGGATTACGACTGCGCATCACGTCCCTGCCTCTAGACGTGTTGAATACATTCAACCGTCTTTATCTCTCTGCAAAGCAAGTTGGTCAAGGTTTAGGCTAAACATGTATGAGTTCTGAGGGGTTATGGGTTATGAGGGTTATGGGCTAACAGGGGTTTTACTGTACTTATTGTCAACTTGACACAGGACACAGAAAGTGCTGCTTGAACTGTAAGGACATCTCAGTAAAAATGTGTAGCTCAAATGCAAGGATTGGGAGCAAACCTAGCAAACAGATCATAACAATTCATTGACAAGCCCCCGCGCAACGTACATCATATGCTGCGGCCCGTATGCTCAAGTTTCTTCACTCAATAACGTACCGTGATTGTTTGAAAGTTACGAGTGTAGGGGATGACTAGGAGAGTCAACTAACTCTGGGAGTAAGTGTCTTATTATTTCTCTGCTCTCTAGGAGCAGTATATATACATGTCTGTAACTAGATTACTAATGCTACAGTAATGTCATATGAGTAAGGATTGGTAAGGATTGGTAATCCTATGAGTAATGATTGGTAATGCACAGTCCTGCTTGCTAATACTACTGAATAGAGAATGTAAGCGATGACTGAGCATCCTACATAACTGAATGGTGCTGACTGAGCCTTTAGTAAGCTCAATACATTTGGTATATGAACTATGAGTCATGCAGAAGCCTCATGGTACTTCTGCTATTCAGTCATGGAAACTACTGGAACACGATGCCATGTGGTGCAAGTATCGCATTGTGTGTGACCATAAGGATGGTGGAATCACATGCTATGTACTATCTGATCTTATCTATCTACATATCTAATCTACATTGTCCATAGATCTGATGTCTGATAATCAGTGATACAATCTTGCTTTGACAGTGATGATCCTCATGCTGGTTGACAAAAAACATTACAACTCGCTATTTCCTAATCACCCAAATATGTTTTTCTTGGTGGTGGTTCAGCGCTGTGTGTACGTAGACGCTTTTGTTAATCCAATGTTTGCTAGTCTCGTTCCCAGACGTTATGGGACACAACCTCGCTACGCTCGGGGACGAGACAAAAGACGACTTGCTGACGCTCGTACCTAAAATAGAAATATTTCCATTTTGGGACACTGTTTGATGCGAAACCGTTTTTTTTTTTGTGAAAGACCATGATTTGTGTCAGCATAACGTCTGGTCCGTTTCGCCCTTCCGGGTGTAGATGACCCTATCACGTGTCGTAATCTATGGGCGTTTGCGATAACATAACGGTGAGAACTCAAATCTGTTACCTTGTTGCGTTGGCATCTCGCTCTTAGCACCAATGAACTCTCGTCTCTCTCTCCTTTCACAAGTCCTGTCACCTACACCGAAGAACCTTTGCGTGAATAGCACAAAGGTACAAGGTACTGTCAAATGGCAGTACCAGCAATCTTCGTGCTATACACTACCGACGAGCACTTGACCACAAAACGGTCTGTCATCTCTCTCCTCTCGGTGCACTCGAGTCACAGTCGCGGCCCCCGTCTACTACCTACTGCAGAACATCCGACTGAATATCTTCAAGCTCCGAGGTACTGTCAGATTACAGTACCGGCAAATCTTCACTCGCACTACCTGGTGAGCTCACCACCACTGCGACAACAGCAGCTCGTTCGGTTCGGCCACCCTCTCTCTCATCGTCGCCCTCAGCCTCTGTGTCGCCTTTCACCCTGTACCACCAGCTGCTATCAAACACGACACTTCTGTACACATTCTCACCTCCGCCACACCTCTGGAGAGGTCTCCGAGGCGCAACTCGAGTCAGACAGTGCGGACGAGAGAACGGAGGGGGCACCTGGGGCCGGAGAACGCGAGAGTGGTAGCTGGCATTGAGTCGGCAGAGGTAGACGAGAGTGGGGTAGGGTGAGTGCACACACAGCAAGAAAAATTGACTACGCGACGTGCGTATTGCAAGTTACACAAGTAGTGCTCGACGCATCAAACGACCCACCTGAACAACCCAGTTCGCTCGTTGACATCCAGGAGCGTGGATGAGGCCCATTCGCGCTGATACCTCAGACGGCTAAGAACTCGACAACGATCAAGCTCGAAGGCGCCGAGGTATATCAGTACGGGCTTACCCTCCTACACATCTACCACAAAATCAAGGTCACCCCGAATAACGGCAAGTGGAACGCCACGTCAGGAAGGGGCGGAAAAAAACTATCACATTCTTCTTTGGATGTCATAATTTATGAGAGTATAATTTAGCTTATTGATGGACGAGGGGGACGAGGGGAAGGATAAAATACGACAAGCGGGATGATGCATTGCCTGACGCGTGCTATCAACGGAAAGATTAGACAGACGCGCACAGATCAAGCGCACGTGATAGGGTCATCTACACCCACAAGGGCGAAACGGACCAGACGTTCGAACACTCACTCGAATGACATTTTGCTCGATCACACTTTTACACCCAACTTCGTCCCAATCAGGAAGGATTTCCATTTGTGGCAGGAGCGATAGCGACTGTCTCCCCGTTCGAACGTCTGGGAACGAGACTAATGTTCGCATCCATTCGACTGATCAATGATGCCTTGCACATCCAGTGGCTTACGTCCACGCATGACGTAACACTAGTTCGTCCCCACCGCGAACGACGACGACAGCGTCTGCACTGAATGGAGCGATTCTCCTACACGAACATCGGCGTATCGTCGTCTGCAACGTCCTCGTTGACGTATGCGAGCCATCTATTCTGGCACGCTCGGGCGATGTCTGAGCCGCTTCAAAGAAATATAAAAACCTGGAAATTGCACGGACGTGTCCCTAGGACTTGGAAATTCCTTTACTCCCCCCAAAAAATACCAAGCTCGTAGCAAGATGAAGGCTTCATTGTTACCCAGTGTCGCCGCAGCACTGGCATCTATCGTACTCGCACTCCCAACCGTCCCGCCTCCTGTTCCCGCAGGCGGTATCGGGACTTCACTCACAGACGTGCCCGTTTACAAGCCGATGAGCGAATTCGACGCGCAGTCTTTCGTGAGTCTACTTCATGTTCGATAATCATTTATTGCAGCTCATAGTGTCACAGCAACTCGCCTTGAACCAAGAACTCATCGAACTCGACCTCTTCAACTATGCCCTCGCCAAATTCTCGCCCGAGGAATTCGAAGAGGCCGGTCTTGGTCCAGACGAGCAGTTTCTGATCAAATTCTTTGCAGAGCAAGAAGTCGGACATGCGACATTGTTCAAGAACATGCTTGGCTCGAACGCGTCCGAGGCTTGCCAGTATTCCTACCCGTTCGAGACCGTCAGTGAGTTCATCGACTTCTCCGTCAAGCTCACCCGCTCTGGAGAATCTGGTACTCTGGGGTTCTTGCCGCACCTCAACTCCCAGGCCAGCGCCGCCCTCATCAACGAAGCTATCTCTACCGAGAGCAGACAGGAATTCGCCTTGAGACAGTTTGAAGGTTTGTTCCCAGTGCCCGTAAGCTCCTTTCGCGATGTTGTCAGTGGCCTGGGCTCATCGTTGCAATCGTAGTTCTGGTTTACGCCCACCATAACACAGAGTATGGCTTGGACTCTGCTCGCGCCATACATCACCGCATGCCCTGCCAGTAACCCGAAGCTCATGTGGCAGAACTTCCCTGCGCTGAATATAACGGTGAGCAAGGAACCTTCGACGTTTGCGTCGAAGTTGAGCTACGTTTGTGATTGCGAGATGCTCAAATGGTTCTCCAACATCATTGCAGAACTCACCCAACGGCACCGTTCTGACGAACGGATCATTGGCCATCCCTTCCCTGTCGACGAATCGCACTGCTTTATCTTCGCCTGGCGACAAAATCACCCTTTCCTGGGAGGGTCCTGGCAAGCAGGTAGGCCCTAACAACAGTTATACCACAACGACGTCGGCGGGTCAGCCTCAGGTAGCCATATTCAACATTTGTTCGTGTTGGATTAAAAATTGATCAACCTGTTCTTGTAGTTTGCTGCATGGATCTCGCAGCTGAATGTCACTTACACCCCGCTGGAGGATGTCCACGACCAATGCAGATCTGCGACCACTACTCAGCCTGGAGGCGAGGTCTATGGGAATGGCACCGCGCCGACTGTCAACGGCACGATGTAAGTAAGTTAAAAGCGCAGATTGTTTCCGTGCTGACCTTGGTAAACCCGTCAGGTTTGTTCTGATAACGGATAAAGATCTCTTCGTCACGCCCTACAATTTGTCTATGTTGAACAAGCATGTCGTAGCCGGACCCGCCTCTTACACAGCTGGTTGATTTGCCAGACAGACAGAAACCTGTAGAGATTGATTAGCCTTGCACATGATCTCTTCTGTTTCTTGCCACAGCAATCATCTCATGATCCTGAACGTTAAAGGCCATCGTGGGCTGTATGACCTAGACTATGTGTGTTCAAGAACCCAAAGACCTTGCGGCTTTGGGGCGGGACAGTCCGTTACGAGTTCGCACTCCGTCACCGCGGGGCGATGATACTAGTAAGCCTCGATACGACGGCCAAGGAAAGCTCACCAGCTCTTCTCCGAGGATGAGAAGGCAGCGCTCAAGCTGTTCCCCCGCGGGGCATCGGTGAAGGAGGAGGAACGTAAGAGACACTGCTGGTTTTCAAAAGCCGAGTTAGAAAGTGAGGAGGAGGAGAAGGAGAAAGCCAGACGACGAAAGGGGTTTCTGAATGGCTTCCAAAAGCAGAAATAAGAAGTTCAGCTTGTGACGAACGCCTGCTAGCCTACGGACGCGCACCCACGATTGGATGGAGCTGCCAGAGCGTACGGGAGCCTGAAAGCTATGCCCACCGCCATGTTAACACTGAGTACTGAACTTGCAGCTTCTCGTTGGAGAATGTTATCCTCAAACAAAGGAAATTGCGGCCGGTGCCTCAGCGATGTCCGGTATAAATCCTGGCGCCATTCGACTTTTGCGTTCGTACCAAGTGCTCGACACATGAACAAGACTGAGTGTGGCGAGCTGCGTGATTTGTGTGCTGTCACTACTTAGCATAGACCTATTATTAATTTTGAAGGGCACTGTTGAGCTACGCTCTGAATCCGGGATGCATCTGCCGTTTTTCCCAGTGGTTTACCGAATACCTCAACTTGCGTGAGCCACAGAGGATCTTGTAGTAGTTTGATGAGAAAGGCTTGCAAAGGTCATAGCAGAGTGGTGGTAGCAGTCAAATCACGGTGTGTTGACTTTGTCGCTCAGCGCGGCGACAGGAAGCGGGTCGCGATTCACGTTGCTCGATTGGCAAGACGCGTCTTGAACGCGTCCCACCATCATCACGCCGTGCCATGCAGACCAGCAATAGCAACCTCTTGCCCACATCGCAAATACAACGCCTGGCGTTGCACCACAGGACATAGCAGGCGACTCAGATTTACTTCGGTCCCGTACGAGACCAGTGAGTCGAAGATTCCGATTGTCGCACATATCTTCGCAATCTTGTTGACTCACATGTATGAGCACTCACTCAGAGAGGCAGATTAGATAGAGACGGGCCCTTGCATGCCAGTGGAACCGGCGTACATACACGAAATTTGAAAGATCAAAACCACACGCGAATTCGCTCTGAAGTCTTCCATGCTACAACAAGCATGAAGGGCCCCATAGCGGTAAAGCGTACAGAGCTGTCCCCAGTAGAAGAATACAGACAGAGAGCTGGTCCGTTTTTTGAGTTTTGCACACTCCACTATTTCCTGACCTCTTGCTCTAAGCACGGCACAATGTAGGTTTGTTCGTCTATGAAGACATGTCCTTGGAGCCCAGCGGAACTCCAAGTTCCATCCAATGAGTGAATGTACGTATTCACATAACAGTAAAGCGGCTGAGACCTCCCAATGGCGCTGCATCGTCGGACACAGTTTCGGGTGCTTTGAAGTTCAGCTTCGCTGCCACGGTTGGCTTCGCATCAATGAGCAGTTCAACCCGCCTTCGCAACCTAAACTCAATTTTGGCTCTCATCCGTAGTAAGTCAACATCATAGTTGATTGATATGTTGCGTAGCTATTGTTAGCACCTCATGGTCAAGCCACGCAACTCATGCAATTCGACGGCTAGCTAAGTCTGACTTTGAACATGGATATCTACGTATACTTAACCTTCACTTTGATCGCTAGCATGAATCCAGCAGCTTGCGATAGAACAGGTGATCCACATATACTTGGTGGTGGACTCTCCCTATACCTTCCGCATGCCACATCCATCAGACAAGGCTCCGGAGATAGAAGCAGGGAAGTCACTTTGAATTTGAGGAGCTCCTGGCGAGCATGCTTACCTATGCGACTGACACCATGAATTTCATTCACACAGATCTAAACCGAAGCAACGTCAGCTGGGCCTGCTCAACTTTTCACTCTCGAGAGGGAAGTGTTCTGACAATTGACGGCTATTGTACGAAGGCTCCGGCACTACTAGTTGTCTGTCGGATTGGCGGCGAGCTCTACAAACTCTGACGTTGCACTGGTCTCGTGAACTACGCAGGTTGTGAAATCCAACCCGAAAACTGCACCTCTTAAAGACTCCATCCACAGTTCTACCGCACCGTTCCGCTCAGCAAGAGGCCCGGTAATGACCCGGACACGCTCGATACCTTCGCAAGATTACTAGCGGCAACCGTTCGGCCCCTTTTCACGGAAACAAGAGTCGAGAAGTATAGGCGACGAACGATTCAAGTCATAAGGCCAGAACCAGTCAACAGGTGAGCGGAAAGAATGAAAAAGACTGTTCATGTGAGATGAACAGTCTTCTCTCTTCTTTCGCAGGAGAAGAGATAAGTTGGCGACGAACATAATACTACACCGTGTACTCAATGCGCGTCGCTTGCAGTGTGAGTGTGAGCCACGCACATTGTGTGCATGTACATATCCCTGGACCACGGACCGGCGGATCTGGGATTTCACGTCACTTGCAACTCCGCCCGGCCCGTTGGTCAGGCGGTCCGCATTCCGTACCTACTTTAATAGCGAGGACAGCTGACGGTTTGCGACGAGCTCGTCTTTCTCGTCCTCCTAGCCGTCTTTCTCGTCCTCCTAGCCGTCTTTCTCGTCCTCCTAGCCGTCTTTCTCGACCCCGGATCTCCTCAGCCTTATCTCCAACATGTCCAGCGTACACATAAATGGTATTAATGGCGCGTCTCACGCTCGTCCATTGACAGCGGGCATATTCGCACCTATCCCGACATTCTTCCAGCCGGACACCGAGGACCTTGGTGAGAGGCGATGCTTATCTTCCCGGATATCTTGCTTCGTGTCTCACCTTCTCCTCCTTAGATTTGAGCTCTTTTTCGTCTCAAATTATTCGATTGGCACAAGCCAATGTCCGACCTCTTATTGCTGGTTCTATGGGCGAAGGGAGCCACCTGTCGCACGCCGAGCGAAAGACTCTCATTCAGACAGCCCGTCGGACGTTGGATGACGCTGGTTTTACGAGCATGCCAATCGTTGCTGGGACGGGAGCGGGCAGCACGCGCGAGACGATCGAGCTGTGTCACGAAGCTGCTGAGGCTGGGGCGGATTACGTGATCGTCATTACGAGCGGGTACTTTGCTGGTGCGTTGACGAGGAAAGCTCTGAAGGCACATTTTGTCGAGATCTCGAAGAAGAGCCCACTGCCTGTGATCATCTATAATTGTACGTGCTCGGTTTGCACGGGATACGTCAACGAGATGCTGACGAACAGCAGACCCAGGAGCGTCCAGTGGTATCGACCTCGACTCGGACCTCATTACTGAGCTCGCCGAAGAGTGCCCCAATACTTGCGGAGTCAAGCTGACGTACGTTTACAATTTAGTCTATATCTCGTGCACTTTGATTATGGCCGCTCATTCCATGGTCATGTGCTCCAACAGCTGTGGCAACGTCGGCAAGCTCACGAGGATCTGCGCGACAGTCTCGGAACAGTCATTCGCTGATTCATACCCGAGGAAGAACCCAAACGCGCCGTTCCTCGTTCTCGGAGGTTTTGCTGACTTTATCTTGCCTTCGACCTATGCAAACGCACACGGTGCCATCATCGGTCTCGCAAACGTAGCACCGGTAAGCTTCACACTCCCTCACTACTCACGCGGACGAAACCTTGACCCAAATAAAAACTCACCCTCGTGATTAAATTGTTCTGTAGTATGCCACCGCTCGTCTCTTCGAGTTGTCTGTGGCGACCCTCAAGGATCCGTCACTCCTACCCGAGGCACAGCGGCTGCAAGGTATAATCGCGCGTGGTGATTTTACGATCGCGAAGGGCTCCATCTCCGGGACAAAGTTCCTGCTCGAGAAGCTCTACGGCTATGGCGGACTTCCGCGCATGCCACTGCCACCTGTCGAGCCCGAGTACGCGGAGGCTTTGTGGGCCCACCCTCATGTACAGGAGCTCGTCAGGGTGGAGCGAGAGCTTAGCGGGAAGAATTCTGCGTAAGTCCCAATCTGTGCCTGCGTGGATTTGGTTTTTGGAGGGAATAATCGCAGAGTGTGTGTTTGTATGTACATATCTTGTGTTTTGAAGCTGTAGATTGGGACGTCTTGGGTTTGAGATACAGCGACGCCAACATTTACAAAGCCTCCGTTGAAACAGGGAGATTCTGCTGTCGCATCCACGATTGAAGTAAGTCTCGAGTGGTATCGCAACTCACACCGATTGCGAGCTGTCCAGTATACAAATGTGATATAAATAGCTGCATTGTTCTAGGAAGAAAGCGGACATAGACCGCAGAAACAAAAGGCACGGGCAGAGAAGTACAAGATTCATTAATGTAAGAAGTAGTTTAAATCCATCTATTCTTGCTTTGGAGCGTCATCAACACGGTACACGTCCCGAACACTCTCTGAGGGGGTGTTCGACCCGTCTTCGAGATTCCGCATTTGGGTATCCGTGAAATGGTATTCGTCGAGGTACATGTACACGGCGGGCAGGCCGACGATGAGTGCGCCGACAATGTTGCCGAGGTAGGCTGCGATAAGGGATTTGCGGATGTATTCCGCTGTGGTGAGCTGTGTAGAACCAGTAAGGTAGAAATTCATTTTTAGTGCGCGGTTTTGTGGGCTTAGTGGTGTTGAGAACACTTACGTCTGCACCGAACATGATGCCGAGGGGGACGGAGAACATGTTGGCGACGACTGCACAGATTGGGTTTCAGCGATGCGATGACCATTGATGCACGATAAAATGCTTACCGTGGTCGAAGCCGCAAGCGACAAAGACCCAGATGGGGAACCACACTGCGATGATCTAATGCCATATCAGTGGATGCATTCACACAAAGATGTTTGGAAGAAGTAGTACCTTGGAAAATGTTTCACGAGCTCCTGCAGCTTGCTGTGGAAGGGGACAAAAGAATGTTGTGCCTTGATGAGCGACTTTTCTCACACAAAGTCGTGATTTGCCCCACATACCCAGACTGCTATGCAGACAAGCCAGTTGCAGCCGATGCCACGAAGGAAAATCTGGTGCCATTCAGGCTGCTGAGCTTTGTGGCTGAGGTGAGGAAAGTCAGTATGTTTGTAGGGTAGTTGTACAGAGCGGCAACTCACAGAGCAAAGGTGATAGCGAAGCTCTTGTAGGGGTCTGTTGAGACAATGCCGCTATCTGTATAAAAGGTCAGGGACAAGAAGGGGGCCGGAGTCAGAAGTGATAGGCTTTACACTTTGTGATGATTGCAGCGAAGAACAAGCTTCCGACGAGGTTGCCGAAGGTGACTACATAGAGCAATGCTTCCTCAGGAACGAGTACGGGCTTGAATGCGTGGCAGGAGGACTCACCGACAACCCAGTTGAGAGGCAGACCCCACAAAGGCACGGCACGTTTGATGAGTGCCATGGGAAAAACCTTGTCCACTTGCAGTCAGACATATTCTCACCGCGGAGATTATCAATCGCGCTCACCATCATGTTGCTCGTCAGCAGCTCATAGCCGCCAAGCACAATCCTAAAGATAGGCATGTTGAGTAGGGTGCCCGAGGCCGACAGGCATGGGTAAGGCACTTACATGACCAAACCGACAGGAAAGACAAAGCCGCCCAATACTTTGACGATTCCTGGGTTGTTCTCGTTCAAGCCCGCGGCTCCACCCTGGATAATCTCTGAGAGCAGACCACCGAAAGATAGTAGAGCTCCAGCAGCAACCTAAAGAGTATTTTAGTGTTGGTCTTTGAGTGAGAGAAGAGACGTACTGCTTTCATGAAGAGCTTATCCGGCCTCGTCTTGTGCTTGGCAATTGCGGCCTCAACCATCACGACAGCTACCTGGGCAGGCTTAAGCGTGCTGACGACTTCTCCAGACATGGTGGGGCAGAGAGGAAGGGGGTAGCGTCAAGACGGTATGGGAGGAGCTCTCGCCTGGCGGACGCGGGACTCTGGGACGAGGGCGAAATGTTTGTGGAACGGGGGTGTTATATAGTGAGACAGCTGTGTTAGGCTAGTTTGAGGATGATGCCATCGTGACATTTTGCAGGTGGATCTTGAGAGGCGCAGTCTATCATATATATCGTTGGGAATGTCGCACTGAAGCCGGGCTAGTGCGACGCTGCACTCGGCGTTCTACTCTGGTTCCTTCGCTCCGTTCCTCATGTTACGCCTGAAAAACAGTCGGTAAAACAACCATGGTGAGCATGGACAGGTGTGCAAGATATTGACCATACCTTTCGAGCAGTGAGTATAAACTTTGAGACAAATATGTCGGTACAACATGCCGGCCGTGGTCAGGCTGGATGAGCGCCCAGTCATCGAGAAGTGCGGGGTAGAATGTATGCGATCGCAATCTAGCTGCGACCCTTCCCTCACGAGAAACCGCTTTTACAGCACTGCCCACGCACTGGCTCTGCGAGTCAGTGTACCGACATTGCACCTACTCACGATGGATAGGCTACTCTAAACCTCGTCGCAACAGGGCCGACTCGGACGTACCTCCAGTTTGCGATATCCTGCCAGGTTGTCCGTCAACTGAATAGCCGTGGACATTGCGACCTGGTTTCAGCAGTGAGCATTTGGAGCCTTTGGAGAATGTTCAAACTTGAAAGACAGAACCTCTATCTTTGGCTGCAAACACGACACGGTCCGTGCAGCGAACGTAGAAGTGAAACATGTCGACACCACCGATTGCCGACATTCCCATGTTGCAAGCTGCACGGTACGTCAGGTGCGTCTTCTCCATGTTGTTCCCATGGTCATGTGGTTCACAACAGACAACATCTGACCCAAAGTCCTGCATCTCCAGGCCTTTCCCATCGCGTAGGAATACATGTGGATCCAGTGCACGCGTGCCTCTGGATGGGACCTGAAGGCCTGAAACTCACCAGCACAAGTAGCATCGGACAGGTGCGGCGCCCAATACTCTTGCTGCTTTCTCGTGATAATACAATCTAAAGCTACAGGCGAACAGATGCATAAACCTGAGCCTAGGCTCGTCCTCAGCCATTCGTGTTACAGAACCTGAGACCATAGTTGTCGTGCGGCTGTCCACGGCTTCGCGCAGAACCGCCAGAGCGGGGTTTGCCGTACAAAGTGCGTACTTCTGCAGATCATCAACTTACAGTACTCACTGCAGATGACTGGTCGGTTTGATTTCAAAGCTGTTCAATGGCAGTCAACGTTGACCTTTCTGGAGAGCTTGGGTCAACGAATTCACAGCTTACACCCAACATATTTATTGTTTTTAGCACACGGTGTCAACAAATTCTGTGACGCTTACACCCTGGACCAAAGTGTAGAAGCCGCTCCCAACGGCACGCATAATGGCCGAGCCGCTGTGTCGTTGTACTTTGCCGTCCCCGCTGCATCGGAGGCGGACTTGCTTATCACATCCTGTACGTGTCAAAGTTTTCAAATGGCTGTGCAGTTTACGCCAGCAGAGGTACCCATTCTGTCTTGATTGCACGCGGGCCCGACCACGGCCCATCGCAGATAGTGCGTCTGGGGCGGAGGGTACTACGCTATTGGAGTCGGCGTAATGGCGGTACTGTGTAAGCACAAGACATTTATAGCTCCCGGCATGCCACACTCACAACTAGCCTACAACAGTGTAGAGTCTACTATAGACTCATGCTTATGCCGTGCTACTGGCGTAGTAGGTCCCAAAGAGTCTGAATCCAGGTTTGAAGTATGATAAACCAAGTCAAGTTGCATTCTTGGCAAGCAAACGCTGCAGAAAGCATACTAGTTGTGAGTCGCCTGTTTCATTCCCGCTCATCGTGGTCGTCGTAGGATTCCAACAGTCAGAGTTACTACAGGGCACAGATGGAAACCTCCACTCAAAGTACGGTGCGACGCTTGCTCTCCCTAAGTTCCACAGACGCAGTTCCAACACTCTTCGGCAAGACAAACTTCCGTTCATCAACTGCTTAGTAGCGTCGATCAATGCTTTCGACGACGGTCAAACTCAGCTGCAGGCTCCATCGCCCACTCTTGTCCTTGATCATGAACTCAGAGATCACTTCACTCTAAGTCCGTGTACGCTTGGTACGTGCAAAGCACTGAGGAGCCCTCGAGCTGGACGAGTCGAGTTTTGCAACCACTCAATCATCAAGCTTCGTATGCATTATACAGCAATTTGTGGTGTCGCAAGGCATGATTCTCATTCGAGTTAAAACAGTCAAAACCTCACTTGAATTGTTTGAGAGTCACAGCGAAATGCACGGTCAGCGATATTTCTTCCATAAAGCCTCCAAATTCGCTGTTGGGAAGCTCAGCACGTCTTCTCTTACCTCCCCCCATCTTTGGTCTTGTGCCGCTGTCATAACGCCATGGCGCAGTTTCATTTCTGCTACCTTGTTTTCGCCATCGTGGCTCTCTCGCTCTTACAAGTCGAGGCGCGGTGCGAAACGAACGCTGCCAGATTCGCTCGTGGTCTGCCTCCTGCGCGCCCTCAAAGGCTATTCTATCCTCGTATGGGTACGCAAGCTATATAAATCTCCCTCTATCACTTGTTTGAATAAGTTCTTTGATCCTCATAGATGTAAAGCGCTCGGGGTTGGCCTCGGCTACTTGGTCAACGACTTCTTCAGTTAGCGAGTCAACACCATAGAAAAATGTTAGTGTAAGCATGCACTGTTTCTTCTTTTGGATTTTGCTTGTTCAACGACGTACTTGATATGTTTTCTGACGATGTAATATATATTACGGCAGATGTTGACGTGCTGAAAAGGCAATTCGTCGAACCAAGTTGACTTTACGCCTTTTGGTGAGTGACAATGAGCTCGACTTCATATGACGTGGAATTTACTGATGATTTTTTAGAACTGTTATCTGTGTCTGCTAGTCACGGTTGAATGCAGACCGTGCCGTTACATCCTCATTTTATTATGCCACACTGCGAGGCCTCCTGCTGAGCGTCCATATACGCTACGGACCCATGACGATGGGCACTGGTGGAATAACGTAGTGAGACGTTTTGGGTGTGATGTTTCGATGGTCTATGGTGAGAGATACATGCCTTCTGGGTGCCTTCAAGTTCAGCGCATGCCGGTAAGCACCGGCCCGAGTCTTACTTGTGTACGATCTAGATTACCGTCGTGGCGCACGACGGTTGCAACGTCGAGTCGGCGTCGTTCAAGCTTCCCTTGACCTCGCGACCGTCGCAGACTGATTTTGCGGGCAATCTTTAGCTGACGAGAATACAACCGCTTGATTGCCTTGAATTGCACGATGCTCAAGGCACAAGATGAGCTCCTAGACTGGGACGCTGCCAGCCTCTGTGCGATCACAGGCTACGTACAGGGCATTACCTTGTGAGCATTCAAGATATTGTGAGACTCCTTTGAACGTTTTTTTTGCGCAGTTGAAAGCTTATGGGCTCTGGTGAGAGTAGCTCTGCCGTGCCTGATTGGCTTTGACTGCGTGCGGAAACAATGTCGATACACCACACAACGGATCCTCTCTGACCTCCTTGTAATGCAGTTGTTGAGCACGAAGTATCGCATAGAGCTCGAGCAATAAGTGTTTGCACCGCTGGCAAACCAGTTACACCGCACTGCGCAACCGAATGGCTGAAATCCCACCGCCTCGAGGCACATTTTCCGGTTCCAGTAACATCTGCTCACACTGAACAGTTCCCATCATGGCTCATTAACCGGCTTGGCCTCTGGATCCCACCACGCAGACTGGATCCCACCACGCAGCAGCCACCACTGCCTCCCATGTTTGCTTCGCACTGATCATTGGGTAGGACGCGCTATGATAGTGATACCTGCAGCCTGCTCATTGGACTGCCTTGATTGACCTCAAACACCCATCTCATGCTCGCAGTACGACTTTGGTAGTTACCCAGTCAACCAGGTTCGAATCTATGCTAGCGTACATGCCGATGCCAAGTTGCATCCTCTGTGAGAAGATTGTTGCTCGCAGCTCGACTGATGGCAACCGTCTAGCCGGTGTGTCAGTTGAACAAGTTGGCTGTTGAACGCGCTCTTGCAAACGAGAGCCTCAACAGAGGACCTGTACACGTTCGTATTAGCTCAGAGCGATGGCTGGAGTTCATCCAATCCATTCTTTCCCCGCAAGAGCTAGCGCTGCCCGTTATAAGAGCGACCCTTAGCAACCCCGGGCTCTATGAACTTTCTACGACCATTCGGATTTTCTACCGCACTATCCTACACGTCGTCTGGACAACTCTTTGCACCGTATATCATCGTGTTCTCATCGTTGGACGTGTTGTTCACATTTGCCTCCGTACTCTCAACCGGCGTCCCATCATGCAGAGTGTTCTCTCTCCTGGACTAGACAAGGAGACCTTCTCCACGCCCCCATCCAGCCCAATCGTCGCCGACATACTAGACCGGCCCTCGCTCTCTCGACGTGGTTCCCGCCCTACAAACCTCCGGATATCACAGTCGACCTCGGCGCAATGGAAACCAGACGTCGACATCGTACAGCACTCACCTAACCCATCCACCACCAACGGCAAAGTACTCACCCCCATGACCGCTACTCCTCACATCAACGGCAAGCCTCTGAACGGCAATGCCATTGGCCCTGCAGTGCTCTGTCCAGGCAACGTCGTCGCCTCTCAGGCACCGTTGTCCCCAGCAGTAGCGCCCAATGCGACGCAGCCCTCCGGCACAGTGGCTGGGAAATCTCCTCGGCTACATCTACAATCACCACGACAGCCTTCGCCGATGCGTTCGCCTTGCTTCGTCCATTCTCAGCTGCAGGGTCCTTCGTTCACGGAGTGGAGCAAAGGGAAACAGCAGGGGTTGAGACAAGAAGTCCGGATGGATGGTCCTCAACAAGTCGATCCTGTCCATGCGATCCAGGAGACCGCGCGTGAGATGGCCTCCCCAGATGGAACTCACCCGCATCACCAGTACGAGGACGAGGAAGAGGAAGAGACAGCGGGGAGCGTGACGAAGCAGTTGGCAGAGACTGCTGTAGGTGTGCGAGAGATGAGCAAGCAACTCGGTACGTCTGTTTCACTTCGTGGGTGTGATGCGATCTGGTCTCACTGTCTGCTTTTGAAAAGGACGAACGAGAGTGCACTCGCACATACAATCTGTTCTTATCGTCACAAAGGCGAGGGATAACAGGCTGATCAAGTTGACGAGAGAGCTCGCTCTGTACTTGATGCTTAAGCCCCGTCAAAAGGGCGGTCGCGGCATGATTGTGTGAGTATTGTCATGGAAGGTAAAAATGTGGCAGCCATGTACTAAACACCCTGAGACAGCTACGTCGATGCCCAACTCAAGACGTCCCGAAGATTCGACGCAGCGCGCATGGAGAAGGAGCATCCCGGCCTTTTCGTGCCTGTCCCCCGCCGTCGCACTTCAAGTAGTTCATCTCTCGCCTCGATGACTTCGCCGTCGACAAACGGTCACGACCATGGATCCTTGATGCCAGAGGGCCAACTGCGTTATTGGACTGCAGACATGTGCAGCCATTCACCCCATCTTTTCGACTTCGTAGTCACTGTGAGTACTTTCCAATCTCCTATGCATACACATACTGAAACGAGCTCTGTCTAGCTTGGTGGCGACGGTACGGTTCTCTTTACCTCGTGGCTCTTCCAACGTATCGTCCCTCCTGTGCTTCCATTCGCACTTGGCTCACTCGGCTTCCTCACAAACTTTGACTTTGCCGATCACCAACCGGTCATGGACAGTGCGATTGACGCAGGCATCCGAGTGAACCTCCGTATGCGGTTTACGTGTACCGTCTACCGTGCCGTTGCACCTGAACCCGGTAAAGGTCGACGTGCAGTGAAGAAGGGCGCTACTGGCGAGATCTTGATGAAGAACGTGGAGAAAGGTGGATGGGAGGCATTGGAGAGTGGACACGCGGGGTTGGACAAGCCGTGTGGGAAGGACAAGGAAATCATGTGTTTCACGACACGACCCGTTGAGAGCTTTGAGGTCTTGAACGACTTGGTTGTCGATCGTGGTCCGAGCCCTTACGTCAGCTTGCTGGAACTCTTTGGTGAGTGCGATAGGCGTATTCTGACATTGCTAGCACGGATCGTTGATTCTCGGGCATGTTGCAGGTGATGAACAGCACCTTACAACTGTCCAAGCTGATGGTCTTACAATTTCGACCCCAACGGGCTCGACTGCTTACTCGGTACGTGCCCCTCATCTGAGTTGACAAGCCTGAGCCCGAGCCTGACATAGCCTGCGGTATAGCTGTCAGCAGGCGGTTCCTTGGTGCACCCCGAAATCCCGGCGATCTTGATTACTCCCATTTGCCCGCACACTCTTTCTTTCCGACCAATGCTCTTGCCAGACAGCATGGAATTACGCGTTTGCGTGCCTTTCAACTCCAGGAGCACAGCTTGGGCGTCATTCGATGGTCGCGGACGCATTGAGCTCAAACGTACGTACAATCTAGCTCGCCACAGCAATTTTTGATGCTGATCTACGGCTCAGAGGGTGACCACATCAAGATTACAGCCTCAAAATACCCCTTCCCTACCGTTTGCTCTGTCAGCCAGTCGACAGACTGGTTCCAGTCCATCGGACGTACACTCAAGTGGAACGAAAGAGAGCGCCAAAAGTCGTTTGTGGTCGTTGAGGAGAGTCCTGTGAACAAACATAAACGTCGCGAAGCCTCGGTATCGGACAACGAGAAGGGTGAGGATGAGACTCTTGAGGATGAGGAAGAAGATGAAGTGTCCGATGGCGACGAGGAACAGGAGGAGGAAGAGAAGTACGATATTGACGATCTGTCGTCCACGGAATCTTCCAACAAGTCCACGCCCGACAAAACCAGTCCGGCAGCGCATGAGGACAAATTTGACAGCTCCTCGTCAGATATCTCTCACGAAAAAGCCCTCGAAGCCCGAGTCGACAAGGACAAAGAAGACCAGCGCGCGCACGAGGCCGCTCGTGCCCTAGCCAAGGGTACCTCAATACTTCGTCACTACAATCGTTCGCGGTCTAGGTCTTCTGGATTACGTTCGGGTGTGGAAACACCTGACAGGTTCAACGGACCGCACCCTCATCCTCCGAGACTGTCTCCACGCCACGTCGCGTTCGCTCGCGAAGCTGAAGTCACGAGCTCATCTTCGTCTGCGTCATTAGCTGCGGTACCCATGGACAGGGATTCTACGGTGCGTAACGGCGAACGCGGCGCACGAGATGATTTGCACTCGCCGCGATCCCACTTGGGAGCTCGGAGTCGCATACCACTCGATAGGGATGTCGAGGCGGATACGTTGAGGACGCCGACGGCGTTTGAGACTTCGTCTTCTTCTCGTGCGAGGAGCCCGAATAATGTCAGGAGAAGGAGGTCGAGGGAGCGTGCGACGCAGATGTCGTTTGACGGGGATTTGCATCCGCGTAGGGCGTTTGCGGTGTGGGGACAAGACGAGAGTGATAGTGCGACGAGTGACAGCGATTATTGATGCGACAGCTCGGGGGATTTTGGATCTCTACAATGTTTTGAGTGTGAGGGTTAGAAGATACCATGCGGGCATTTGTAAACTAGACATAACACACTATGTTCATTGCTTTTATAGTTCATGACTTTATCTTAAACTTACTAAATGTATCAGGTAAAAGTTCAAGTGTCTGGCGCACGGTTGAAACCCGCGACTTGAACAAAATGCAAAGAGTGGAAGCGGCACACCCAATGCTTCCCTTGGTCCAATGTCCCCTTCGGGGTGACATACGAAAAAATTGGAACGATACAGAGAAGATTAGCATGGCCCCTGCACAAGGATGACACGCTTTCCCGGAGTGGTAGACCTACGGGTCTCAATATTTATTGTTCGTCAACTGTAAGTAAACAAACATTCGGGCATGTCTTCACAACACCGATACCTTTTATCCGCTGCCTACAATTGGCGTAGATCGCAGGGAAGCAAAAGCATATCTGACCGGGCTGGAATGCAGAACGATACAAAAGATACCTCGTGTGATTACATAAAAGATGGTAACAGCCACTAGCACTAGTGCAGTACTCTTCAAAGTTCGAGCCCGTACGGACGCGCTGGGTGGTATGAGCAGGGCGTAAAACTGCACTGTGACACTTCTAAGTATAGTTTTGTATCAGTGGAATTACAGACGGACAGTAGAGATTGCGACATACCACCAATCACAGATATGCCCAATCGTGCGAGTTCAGAACCCTGCGGTGGAATCCCGTAAAGGGTGCACCTGTGAACCTCATAAATAGTCTGTCGCCGGAGGTGCATGTGAGCGACTTTCCCTTGACGCTACTACTTCCCTCAGTACTGATAAGTACGATGGCGTCGCTGAAGAAAGTGCAGCCCTTCAAGGGCATATACCTCCTCTCCGAAGGACTCATAACCATTTTCCTACGCCTCCCCGTCTGGGTCTTACTGGCCCTTCCCAGAAGCAACCGCCCAAGGAAATCATGGACGTTCAAACGTGCTCTCATGCTTCGGTTCTTCAAGTACCTCTATCCGTCTTCTGTCATCCCGTGGTGAGCACGGCGGACGGCTACTTGTGGCAGAGCTGGTCTCACTCACTGCTATGACTTTCAGGACATACGGCATGTTCAAGGAGCCTAGTTATCTCGCCCTCGAGCAAGGACCCAAAATCAAGGGTGTTTGGATGCCTGCCGTGCCCCATTTGATTACTGGAGACCTCAAGCGATGGGCTGCCATATCCAACGTCGAGTCGATTCGCATTCCAGGATACTGGATAGAGGATGACAAGGGATTGGACTTACCTATTGGCGCACCGCCACAACCTGACGAGAAGGTGTTGCTCAACATCCACGGCGGTGCATTCGCTTGCCAATCTGCACACCCCGACAACCTGGTGGCCAACATCCCTCGTGGCATTTTGCAACACACAGGCCCCCGCGTCTCCCGTGCACTCGCAGTCGAGTATCGTCTCTCCAAGGCACGCACCGAGTCACCATCCAACGCCTTCCCCGCCGCCTTGCTAGACGTAGTCTGCGCCTACAATTACCTCGTCAACGAAGTTGGCTTTGCGCCGCAGAACATAATCGCCGTTGGTGACTCTGCAGGAGGGTCCCTTGCGATTGCGCTCACGCGCTATTTGCTGGAAAACCAAGGGGCAGAAGGCATTCCTCAACCTCCAGGCGCACTCATCCTCAACTCGCCTTGGGTCGATCTCGGACCCAGCCCTACAGATCCGTCGTCGTCTGTATACACCAACATTCACTCCGACTTCATCGCCGCAGCTAGTTCTGGCACCGAAGGAGCGATTGCCAACTACCTCGGACCGCACGGACTGGCAGCAGCCATCACCAATCCCTACATCTCGCCCGCCTCGCTGGCACCTACCATGCCCCATGTCTCGTTCAAGGGGTTCCCACGCTCCTTTATTCTGAACAGCGGAGCAGAAGTTTTGTGCGACCAAATCCGGGTGCTGAGGGATAAGATGAGAGCGGACATTGGGGAGAACGTGGAGTACGCAGAGTTTCCGGATGCTTGGCATGACTTCCTTGTGTTCGTGGATGTAGAACCGGAGCGGACTGAAGCTCTGGAGTTGATTGGAAAGTGGATTGGCTAGTAAATATTGAAGGACGGTCGGCTCACTGGTGTATGATATGTCTAATCTTTCTGTAGGCGGTTGGTCTAAATTCGAAAGGCAGAACGTGGATACGTCTGATAGTCAGCATATCATAATCATCTGCATATGTGACTTTTGCTTCTGCTTGTCAGCGCAGCGGAGCTCAACTCTGGTTTGTGAGAAACCTAACGACAATAAAGCAAGTTGAAGAGGGAATTTCCATGGAGCAATATACTTTCGCACATCCGAAACATCCAATTGTAGATCGCTTGTACATGATTCTCGACTTAAGAGCCGCATAAATGTCCCATGTAAATAATTGCAAGACGTGAGCAAGCACTTGTCGGTAGCCAGAAAAACTCCCAATTCACCAAAACCAAAAGGCCCATTTTCAGAGCCCCGACTGAAGCCAATCCGCGATAAGATGCAAGGCTTCCGACCTTTCTGGCTCAACTTGCGGGAAAACAAGAAAATCATGCCACGCATCCGGGAACTCGATATACTTCAACTTCGAGCCAAGGTCTGCTTCCATCCTATCGCGCAGGACACGAATCTGATCTCGCAACACCTCCGCGCCTCCACCGGAAATGAATGTACTGGGGAAGCCCTTGAAAGATATAGGGCCCATAGACGGCGACTGAGATGCAGGGGAAATGTACCGAATGGTGTAGCCGGCAGAGTGACCGAGGTTACCGAAGAAGTTACCGGTCTGTGCAACGTATCCAGGACCAGTCACGGAGACAAAGTCTGAGGCCTTGTTGGTGTAAACTGAGGATGAGCTCTCAGTGGGGTCGGGACCCAAGTCCACCCAAGGCGAGTTCAGGATGAGAGCGGATGGCGGAGGAGGGATGGTGATGTCTGTGTGTCCTTGGTTCTCTACCAAGTAGCGCACTAGTGCAAGAGCCAAGTTCGCTCCAGCGGAATCGCCCTCCACAATAATATCTTCGGGTGCGAAGCCAACTTCTTGGATAAGATAGTTGTATCCAGCGATGGCGTCCAAAAGAGCGGCAGGGAAAGGGTTTGAAGGTGTCTGATTCGCGGGCTTCGAGTTGCGATACTCGACCTGGAATGCACGTACGAGGAACAGTCCTGCGTGTTTGAGTATCCCGCGAGATATGTTTGAAGTCGGATCGTCTGGATGCGCGGACTGTGCAACGTAGCCTCCACCATGTAGAGCGTAAATCACCTTCTCACCCGCCTGTGGGCGAGCATTGATAGGCACATCCACGCCCTCCTTCTCAATCCAATATCCCGGGATTTGGACTGCCTCAACGTTGTTCGATCCTGCCCACTGCTTCACTTCTCCGACAATCAAATGCGGAACAGCAGGGATCCACACTGCCTTGACTTTCGACCCTTGCTCGATAGCAAGGTAATCCGGCTGATTCCACCAACGTCCCGCCCTGACATAGGGCATAAGAACGGCTACAACGCGGAAAAAAATCCAAATACTCACCTTTTGGCAATAGCACCCCGGTGCTTCAGCCACCAGAGCAGCAGTACGCGTTTAATTGACCATGACGGTCTCGGACGACTCCCTGCGGGAAGAGCGAGTAATATCCACAAAGGGAATCGCAAAAATGCTGTAGTCAGCCCTTCATAGATCAGGTAAAGCCCCTTGAAAGGCTGAGATCTGAGTACGGACGACATTGAGACCTCCAGCGAGCTAGACGATGAAGGGGTGAAGAGAGAGGTGTTTGGTTAGTCTTCACATGCTATCCCTATCGTCGGCAACAGCGGCGTGTGTACGCACATTATTACCGGTTGACGTCAAGACAAAATACTTATAAGTTAAGTCTTATCCGGCCAGCTGATACTCATCAATAATAATCTTATAATCCGCCATCTCCAAATCCCTGATAGAGGCTTGCTCTCATACGCTGGCTTGGCCGCACCGTAAGAAAGTAAGTTGTAGAGGATATTCGGATCAGGCAATATCTCTTCTGCCCGCACAACGAAGTTTGACCATAGATCGTCAGTACATTATCCTCAACTATCAAGTCGCACGCATATATGCCCCATATAAATGCTGTAACGACGTCAGCAAACATCTGGCTGCATTTCAACCATTCCAACTCACAAATCAAAAGCCCAAAAGACCATTTTAGAGCCCCGATTGGAGCCAATCCGCAATGAGATGCAAGACCTCTGACCTTTCTGGCTCAACTTCCGGGAAAGCAAGGAAATCGTGCCACGCATCTGAGGCCTCGGTGTACTTCAAGTTCGAGCCAAGGTCATCCTCCATTCTATCGCGCAAAACACGAATCTGATCTCGAAGCACCTCCGCGCCCCCACTAGAGATGAAAGTACGAGGGAAGCCTTTGAAAGATATAGGGCCCATACACGGCGACTGAGATGCAGGGGAGATGTATCGATTGGTGTAGCCGGCAGAGTAACCGAGGTTACCGAAGAAGTTGCCGGTCAGGAAAGTGTACCCAGGACCAGCCAAATAGAGATAATCTGTGTCCTTGTTGGTGTAAATCGAGGAAGAGCTGTCACTGGGCTCAGGGCCCAAGTCCACCCAAGGCGAATTCAGGATGAGAGCAGCTGGTGCACGGGGGATTGTGATGTCTGTGCGCCCTTGGTTATCTAGCAGGTAGCGCGCGAGTGCAAGAGCCAAATTTCCTCCCGCGGAATCACCCTCGACAATAATATCTTCAGGCGCGAAGCCCACTTCCTGGATAAGATAGTTGTATCCAGCGATGGCGTCCAAAAGAGCAGCAGGGAAAGGGTTCGAAGGTGTCTGATTTGCGGGCTTCGAGTTGCGATACTCGACCTGGAATGCACGTACGAGGAACGGCCCCACGTGTTTGAGTATTCCGCGAGAGATGTTCGACGTGAGATCGTCTGGATGCGCGGACATTGCAGCGTAGCCTCCACCGTGCAGAGCATATAGCACCTTCTCACCCGCCTGTGGGCGAGCATTGATAGGCAGGTCGACACCCTTCTTTTCGATCCAATACCCCGGAATGTCGACTGCATCAACGTTATTCGATGCTGCCCACTGCTTCACTTCGCCCACGATCAAGTGCGGCACAGCAGGGATCCATACTGCCTTGACCTTCGGCTCGATAGCACGGTAATCCGGCTCGTGCCACCAACGCCCCGCCCTGAAAACGCAACCGTAGGTCATAAGAGCCTCCTCAAAAAAGAAGACCCAACTACTCACTTCGCGAAAATAGTGGTCCGGTGCTTCAACCACCAGAGTATCAGTACGCGTTTGATTGGCCATGACGGTCTCGGGCGATTCGCTGCGGGGAGAGCGAGCAGTGTCCAGAAAGGAAGTCGTAAAAATACCATGGTCAAGCCTTCGTAGGCTAGGTAAAAACATTTGAAAGGTTGAGATGTGAGCAGGGACGACATTGCAATATCCGGAGAGCTGGATGATGATGAAGAGGAAGAGAAGTTTGCTTCTGGTTTATATCGTTCGTTTGAAAGAGTAGCGGGACCGCCGTTTGGTTGACTCGAGCGTGGTGGCTCGGACCCGGAGTCGCTTGGCTGACTCGAATGCGGTGGCTCGGAGTTGCTTGGCGGCATGCAGTCAACGAAGTGCCGCGCCAGGTGTGAAAGGACAAGGTGCGGGACTCGGTCGCTCTCTGTCTGCGTGCTATTTTGCACACGCTACATACCAACCAAAAAAAACCACAGTCGTTTTCTGCGGGAATCCAAGTGCTTCGTCCTCGATGAGTTCGCTCCAGATGTCTTGCACCAGCTTTCAACCGAACTTTTGATGTTCGTTATTTCGCAGTCCAGCTGCATTGGTACCGGTCGTGTACTCACTAATTTTGACTTGATCTCCCAAGCTCAGAGCTTGGAAGGCAGATCTCTGCAAGTGGCGGTGTAAGTAGTACTGTAAGTACTTTGAGGTACTCGGGAGCGGAGGTCGACAAAAGATTCTGGCTTTGTCTATACATTGTTAAGTATTACCTGATAAGTGACTTATCCGACCAATATCAATCATTCCGAGTTGTTGCGCTTTGCTCACAAACATATCCAAACTTGCCCGCACTGCACAATGTCCAAGCTTGATTATGAAACTGCAGTACAGGAAGAGATTGCCCATTTGAAGAAGGTGCACCCGCGAGCAGAGGACATACCGTCCTGCATGACCCTTCTCGATACATTCCTCTCGTGTCACCGTAAGCGTAGTCTCATGAGGCCAGCATATAACTTGACAACTCGTTTTTAAACAGTTCTCAACAATCAGTTGAAGTCTTTGTACAGGTACGGACATATGGCAGAGTGTGCTCAAAAGGGCGAAGACTTCAAGTTCTGCATGAGCAACAAGTCGATGCACGAGGAGGAAAAATACGAGGCGTGGATCCGGCGCAGAGCTGAGTGGTGGGCAAAGAGGCGGTTAGCCAAGAGCAGCGAGGATGTGTGGCAAGTCAGAAGGTGCACTTTATGTGTTTGCCATGCTAGCGTGAATTCGTGATGACCTTTGCGCGTAGTGAACCCCTTCACAATTACCCCCTTCCTGTCGATCAGATGCTCAAGGATTTCAAGGGCCCCACACTTAGCTGAAGATTTAGGGTCGTGTAACTCTGTCAACACGTGTGCGCCGTTAATATTAAGGACTACACAGTCAATACGACGAGTTTACCCAACAAAAACATCCCTTCACTTACTATCTGTTAGGCCTGGTTTATGTAGAGGCAGGTATAACTGGCCAGAACAGCTGTACGTCATCACCTGCTATACCTCCTTCAACCCAATACTCACCAAGCCTCACTCATTATCGCCGTCGTCAAGGATCAGCATCTTGTTCATACTCCTCATGGTCAAAGAGAATGGGACTTCCAAGACTTCTTTGATGCCTGTGCCGCATGCCCGCTACGAGCCTGCTCTTATTTTTACGAGGATGATACGCCGGAGTTGCGGGCAAACATAACCCCCTCCCCCTCGCCCAGTTATCTCAATGTCTTCGGGGCCTGATTTCAGACTCGTAAGCGCGCGGGAGTGGTCTGGGGTCCTGGGAAGTCTGTTATTCTGGGCAACTTGCACTGGACCCGTATCGCAGGTTCCAAAAGTGCTATAGCTAACGGCCGCTTGTACTACGAAGCCCTCTCAGAGCGGGCTATCACCTTTAACAAACTTAATGGGAGCCTGGGATACATATTCACAACGTCAACTTGGGCTAGGCTCTCCATTATGTGCTAACAGTGCGTGTAAGCCTCAACGCCATCAGCAATGGAGTCAAGGCCCTAAAAGTGCGTGCGGCTGGCCATTGGCTCAATCACCTTGGATCTGTTTGCATCTCCGTTTGACTTGCGTTGACGTACCAGCGGTGCTCAGTACTGCGAACAGCGAATCTACTCACTATTACTATAATCGTCGTCAGGGATCGCATACCTTTCCGCCGTTTTAGGACTGCTTAGCCCACGAGCCTTCGCGTTGTCGTTTCACAGGACAGTTCCGCGTTGCTTCATCGGACTATTGCCAATGTATGCGTCTAAGGTGCAGCCCGACATGCCGTCTGTGAGTGATTGTCAGTAATATTGATCTTCTCTTCTCAAGTGTGCTAGGGAATGCTGACGTATACAAGACGACGACCGCAGTGTGCACGCGCATGCTCAGGCTAGTGTGCTTTCCATGTTTCAGACACTCTTTCCAACGTGCATCCCCGAGTCGCGGAACAGGAGCAGTCAGGAAATTGCAGTTTCATGGTCAATAGCCTGAGTGACGTTACCAGATTCTGTTCGCAAGAGCTCATTGGAAATCCGGTCTTAGCCAGTCCCGCAAACCAGCCGCTGTAGATTCGCCAGCCAGCAAGTTATCACGCGGCGCCATGAACGGCTGGGGACGAGCTTGCCACCGATAATCACCTCCTCAAGTTTTCGCACTTATTCCCTGGTATGCATATAATACAAGAAGTACCCAGTAGTGACATGATGATGACCTGGCCACGCAGGCAGCATGCGCGCTCATCTACAGTCAGTGGGAAAAAAAAACTCGGCCGTCCCTCACTTGGCAGCGGCTGAAACGCATCACTTTGCCCTGCGCAGAATAGTCTGGCTTATGAAAAATCTGCTGATAGGAGGGTAGGAAAACCCCTAGTGACCTCAGTTGGTTCGTCGCAAATTATGCATCATGCTTCAATGATTCCGATTCTCACATTCAAGTTGATAGGAGCGGTTTGAATGGATGCAAGATGTAGCCTTCCGCGGTGCAGTGACTGCTTGAGTCACATCTGGTGCTCAGCGGGAAGGATGTTACTCCCAGGAGCAGGCTTCTCCGGGTCTTGATCGTCCTGTTACACTCCGTTCGCCCAGCCGCACATGGGCGACTCCAGCGCCGCTTTCTCAAACTCCTATGACCCTTCAAGACCGCATGCCAGCTCTATCGTTACGCGCCACAAATTGCCCGTTTACCCGGGCGACTGTCTTATTCACCTCCTGAGTGTCGTGTGCAGCAGCGAGGACGTATACACCAAAAATAGGTTTGAAGTGAGTTTTGAGGCTTTCTGTCGCCGAATTGTTCGTATCGCTGGTACCAGATTGACGGAATAGATGATACAGTCCGCCTTCGCCCTCATGCCCCAGTACTGCCTTTGGAACCTATCAACACCCTTAAAGTACGCGCAGCCCCTGATGCAAATGCCCGAAGGGCCTCAAATTTCGAGTCGCCCTGACAGTCATCGGTACCAAAAAATTGTTATGGGAGGGCATACAACTGACGATTGGGAACTTCACCATCCCCAAACACTTCACCCCTCGCCGATCGGCTCGTCCCCAACCGTTCATTTTGTTCCACAATTCGAAATGACTTGGTGGATCACAGGTGAAGCAAGTAGTAGACGAGCACCGGGGAATTGTCCTCTGGCTGTCGAAGGAGCAAGGCGCTATATTGACCGTAAACGCGCTCACTGGGTTTGATGAAGCTCACATTATTATTACGCCCTTGCTCATTTTCAGGGGCGAGTGACCACGACGCTCCTCAAAGACTAATGGGCGACCATAGAAGTTGACGTCTCTCCGAGTTGGACTATTTTCTCGACCGTTGGTGTCCAAATTTTCATGTCCGCTTCATGCTCGATGTTTCGTCTGGAAATCAGTGATTTCCCCAAATCGAAAGTTTCCATACACTCGTTATGTGTTTCGGGATCTGATGCCACGCGTCTGATTCAGTAACACCGCGGAGTCGCTGACAAAGTATGAAGTGTGGTCGGTTAGCTTTGTCACTACTACTTAGTAGCTTAGTAGCTGGACGAATGTGGTAGCATAGCACTCTGAAACCCCCAAAAGCCTAGCAAACCGCACTGAATACGTCAGAACGATTATGTTGTTGTTACTTGAGGCAGCTGCGCAGCGATGACCGGTGACCCATCGCCTCCGTCACTGGGCGAGGAGATTATGAGCTCGAGACTTGTGGCGATGGGGAAAGGAGAATGTTGCTTTGAGGGCAATGCTCGGTGATGTTTAGTTACTCGGAAGCTGAGCTGACCGTACGCGTTGAGCTCGGTATGTTGATGGCGGTAAGAATTTATTATCGGACGAAGGCTAAAGGCGCTGGCATTGCGATATTGATTTGTGTCATACCAGGGTCGCAGCGACGGGTTACCACCAGTGTTAGCCCAAAAATGCTGAAACATTGCGGTCGATGACATTGCGGAGCAATCGAATATGAAGTGGCGGTCGTGTTGCGGGGGTGTGCGATGGAGTTTAGCAAACCTGCATAGCACGTTGTGATGATGGATTATTTAACATTCCATACTCCATAGTCTTTGAGGGTCGCAGATACTGCTGAGAGCGTAGTCAGTAGTGGTAGCGTGTGAGTGTACTTACTTACTGGAAGTCACATCGTGGTAAGCAATCTGGTATCGTGGCTTAGAGTTAGGCGCCACAGCTGTCAACGACAAAGTCAGGAAGTGGTGAGAAAGAGATTGCATACCACCAGCTATAGGAGACAACCTGGCCGATATTATATTTACCGTCGCTGTGCAAGCGACAGATATCAGTTGGCTCATGAAGCAAGTGCTTTTGGACGGCCGTTTTCATGCCCAAAGGGGAAGGTTGACACATGGTGACGGGCGTTAGAGAACTGATCTGGTCTGGCGTTTCAGATCCACGTGGCAGTCATTGTCCTCGATCTGGGTAATGCCGTGACATCCTGTGACAGCGCCTGTCACATTCTGCGACTAAACGACCGTCCTCTAAACCCCTTCCTCTCAACGAGCATGTTCTTGTTCTCGTCTTGACCGTCGACCACAACTTATCCATCCCTTCATCTTCCTCTGTCGACAGCGACGCTCTCCTTGCCGTCGAGCACGACATATACACGCGCTCGTTCGTCCTCATCAGACCCTCTGTCTTCAGGCAACCACTACTTTTCCAGGCAGCAGCCCTCGATGTTTCTATCAAAACGCGACAGACCTCCGGATACATCAGCTGCATCGAACAAGTCCTCACTCTCCGCCTACCAACTTGCCAGTATTCCTCCCATCAACATTGTCTCCGTGGCTACCTCTGGATCTCCAAGTAACCCTTCTGCACAGCGAAGAACTCCTCTAGCTTTGCTCGACACACAACTTGCCTCCAGTGCGCTCCTTGACGACCAAATGCCTTCCACTTCAACCACCTCAGCGTCTCGTATCGACCGCTCCCAGCGACTGGACTCGTCCCGCGATGGAGACGCGCCGCGGGCTAACATTGGTCGCCAGATTTTGGCCCGCCCGCTAGAGGATGATCACGACTCTAACCTCTTGTCTTTAAGAAAACGGTCATTGTCAAATCAGTACGTGTGGCTCGTACTCGCTCACAAATCTGGTTGCTGACCGTAACCCAGTAATAATTCAGTCAGGTCGTTGCCTTATCCACCACGCCCTACACCGCGTCGAACAAGTGTCACACCATCCACATCTTCCTCCTCCTCTAGCCGTCGCCCGTCTGTTCCAAACATCCAAACCTCCTCCCAAAACATTCCCCCCACGAGTACTTTGCCGCAGCCTACGCCTTCGTATTCGGATCTGGCATTCTATGGGAACGACGATATATACTCCGGTCTGTCAACATTCACGTTCGGTGCTGCCAAGGCCACTTCTTCTCAAGCGTTAGACCCCTCTGACATGATCAGTCCTCTCACCCGAGTTCCCGGCTCTGGCAGCGCGGATCGCACACCGCGTCCATCAATTTCAGGCGCCTCGGGAGGTAGACGGAAGTCATACACCACCAAAGTGAGCGATCCGGCTGAAGGCGACGATGAATACGAGGACGAGGACGATGACGCGAGGGGGAAAGTTCGGTCGAAGATGCGTGCCATCGACGACGGTACAAGGCGACCGTCTCTACCCACTAATTCTCTCTCAGCGATCTCAACTACAGCCAGTCCTCCGCCATCCTCGTCATCGAACGCTGACAGCGACCAGTCTCCTACAACCAGGTCTAGCCAGAGTCACGATAGCGAGCTTGAATCATCGGAACCCGAGGGCGACGAAGGCGAGGCAGCGGAGTTCGATACAGATGTCGAGCTGGACATGTCTGCCGATCATCATGGTGATTCATCGTTGGATCCGCCTATCTCTGACGCTGCATCCCAACGAACCTTCGGGGCTGGTAGCTTTGACCATTATGGATACTGGCGGCACCCTGGTGACGGACAGTCGCGGACAAGGGAGGTCGAAGACGAAGATGAAGACGACGTCGACTCAATTTCTCCCGTTACTTTCAGACACGAGGATGAGGAAGGCTACGACGATGGGGACCGTCCTCTGCCATCTCTGGTGACGACAATTTCTAGGAGGGGGAGTTTGCCGTGGGAAACGCTGAGCCCTCGTTCAGGTCGTGAGAGGGAGGACAGTACCTTGACCATCGTAGCGCCGCGAGGAAGCAAGAGTGTAGACAACCTTTCGACAACCTCGCCAGAACACCAACCATCATCTCGCAGAGACAGCAGAGCTTCGGAAATGCAACTTGCCTCTACTGCACAAGAATTCAATGAGCGCACTGGCGAAGAATATGAGTACGGGCCGTACGACGTCGGTTACATTCTTTCGGGCGTAGACTCTCGCAAATCCTGGTCTTCTGGCGGGGCATCGTACGTCCAACAGAGCGGTCGACGGGCAAGCGGTGATCCGACATCGTTGGCTGCAGCGTGGGACACAGAGCTTTTCAGGAGCGGGCGACGACCAAGCACAGTCACACTCGGTAGCAGTGAGGATGCCTTTACGAGACACATTCGTGCCCTAGATCCTGATTACAGCGAGAGAGAGGGTCGATGGAGCTTCAAGAAGGAGTCCTCGGACGGTCGTGGTCCGCACAGAATGCAACTCACGGCCTCGGCAGCTCAGACGCCCATGCCACCAACCACGCACACGATGATGCCTCAAACACAGGAAATGTGGAGACAAGAGTTTGTTGGAAGGTACAAGGTGGATAGGCTGAGGATACCATGTAGGTCAATTCCTGGAATATGGCTGCGGTGCAGACTCTGATTATATGCGTTACAGCGGAAGCACGAACTTCAGACAAGGGTCCCCAGCAACGACTACATGTTCGTCACATCCCTGATCCGTATTTGAAGAGTAATGCCCGCGGTGGACCCCATTCAGTTATTCACAAGCACTCAAAAGTCGTAGCTTTCTCGATCTTCCGACATAACAGCGTACTCCCTCCTCACGCGCGCAAGGATGGGCGAACGCCATTCGACCGCAGTGGCGGCATTTTGCTTGCTAACAAGAAAGTACAGGAAGCATACACCAGTACACACACGACGAGCAGACTCAACTCGCATGGGCTTCTCGCCGATTCCGATGCTAGGGGCCGGGATAGTTCAACTATGGTCGCCTCTTCTTCTGGTGCTTCGTCGCGCAGCCGGCCGTCGACTCCAGCAAATAGCGAGGGTAGTCTTCGCCGACCTGGACCAGCTTCGATAGACATGGCGCGCGATAGTGTCTCTCCTCCGCCACCTCCGCTGAAGCAGAGCCTTGATGCTGCTTCGCCGTCCACTGTCGCCGTGTTGGACTATGCGAGCAACAGCGATAGCGCTGGGCCAGGCTCGTCTATCAAGACGCGCTCATCCACGCTCTTTAGTCAGACTGGTCAATCGGAGAGCCCGAGTCGTCGTAATTCTCTGGACACAGATGAAAGCGACTCGCCCCCTCGCACCTCCCATGCTGAAGCTTTCGCTACCGTCGATTCGAGTTACTTTGAGCAGATGCGCATGCGCGCTGCACAGCGCCATGTTGAGGAAACACAGCCTAGCTCGCGATTGTCTGCGTTCCGCAAGCTATTTGGACCTCAGAGAAGCACGGCATCGCATTCAGGGGGTACTTCGGCTTCCCAGCGTGAGGGCAATTATATTCCTCCTTGGGTCGTTCTTGCCCCTCGCTCGAAGCAGGAGGAATCCCAGCGTGTCATACAGAATCTCAACGAATCCTTCCAGGACGTAGGTCTCTTGCCGACTAACTCGAAGTCTGCTGGCCGTAGTAAAAGTCACAAGAGCAAGGGTCGTCCAGAGCGTCGTGATCTTCAGGCTGGTTCTATCCTAGAGAAGGTTCCTAAAGACTCGCTCTACATGCTGCTGCCTCTATGGCCCGCAGAAACGGATATACACACAGTCAAGAAGGAGGACCCTATCCTCCATCAACTGCGCGTTGAGGACAGGCAGTATCTGTTGGTCTACTATGTCCCCTTCGAAGATAAGGACAAGAGGAAGATCGACCAAAACAAGAAGCGCACGAGGAGCACGAAAGCCCCTTCCTCTAATCCGTCCGGGTCTATCGTTGATCTTCCTTTGTTCCTGCTTCGCAGCTTCCGTGTCAACGCTCGCCTAGTCTCGTACGACGATTTACGCGGTACGGGAGTGCGAGTGCCTTCGTATGGTCTCACGATCACAGGGTCTATGGCTGAAGCTATGCGATACCTTCCTTCACCGTTGATTCGCGAGCAGCGTCTTGACGAGGTTGTCATTTGCCACTGCACCAGTCGCAGCTCCGGCATGAAGTTCGATCCTGACGGCCTGTCCAAACTCGGTTTGTGCATGCCCACCAATACTCCAGCAGCGATGCAGATTCCGGACTCGGTCATACCTGAACCTGAGGAAGCTGTTCTCACCCCCATCGGTCGCGCTGCGGTCGAGATGGCGTGGCTCGGCTGCATGGCCGTCACTAGCTTTGGTTCTGTCTAAGGCAATGCTGACCTGAGAGTCATGAAGTTACGCTTTATTGTAGTCACGGATCTTCTGTTCTCTCTGCCGACGTGCCTTCCCCCGTCAACGCAGTGGTCTATACCCAACCTCACCCCCATTCTTGTGTACAGTTGTGTCGACGGTCATTTCACGAATATTCCACGAATATCTCATGTCCTGTAGCTAGTTGCGCTAGTCCTTGGCATCCGCAGGATAGATGTTGCTTGTATTTTTGTTGGATCTGTCTCATCTCACCATCATAATATGCACAATCTATTATCATTTGGTGGAAGGACGTGTGCATTTGAACCGTGAATCACGATTACAGACGAGTGAGTACCACTGGTAGGAATTCAATGCATGCATATGCAGACGAAGTTAATATTCGTGCGAAGGTGAGCAGTATGCCGTTTTACGGTTGGATGGCTCACCACAGAGGACTCAAGAGGCTAGCTTCAAAGGTCAATATTAATCCGGTTGATAACGGTGACTCGTAGTACTCACATATTCATCAAAGCTGCTGGCCAGCGACGTACGTAGGAACATCAATACAAAAGTATGAATTGGCTGGATTGTCTGTATAGTTCAGCAGCTTCGGCTTCTGCGATTATTTGAAAAAACTACGTTGACTCGAGTAGGTTTTGTGCGATTGAGGCTTCAAGATTCAGAACCTAGAGGTAGAGCAGAAATAACGGAGGCTGATAGTATTAAAAAAGAGGGCGGAAAAGATATAGGTACGTTAGTCACATATTCGTAGTCCGCGAAAGTTGACGGTGCGCGCTGGATGAGTAGCGACAAGAGATAGATCTCTGGGGATGGATCAAAATAAAAAGAAATAATCTAAAGACTTATTCAGTCGCTAGAAGAAGGGGTTGGCTTACAACAGGGTCAACGAGCCTACAATACAGTATGCAAGAACTTTGGAACATAGTCCGGAGGTGCTTTAGCTAACCACCCTTTGGAGGCGAAATGGGCTTGCCGTCCTGTATAACGAATAGTAAGTAGCGGTTCTAGAGAGATTCAGAAGTTTTCCTACCGAGTGTCACTCCGAAGACGGCCACATTTCTTCAGGCTGTTTGTCTGCAATGATGTTTGTAGGAAGGCGGTTGTACAGGGGAACCAAGACCGAGGATGCCTCCCATGCCTATAAAGGTACATGGCCTGTGACCTGATGGTCTCAAGATAGCCAGGAATGGCTGCTCGAAATGTGGCACCTTCTTTCTCTAGCCTTTCTTCTGCGAGGTGTAGCAGTGCTCTATCGGCAGCGTTGTCGAAGCTGGTTCTCTCGCCATGACCAGGTCGATCATCTAGCTCGAGGTCGCCAAAACTATGCTCAGCAATGTAGAGAATGAGCTCAAACGTCGCTGGGGCGCTACCGGGGAAAGAGCGTAGCACCTTGACCTCGTTTCGCAGGAAGCGGGCCATGACGTCCGCGAAGTCGTCCGACGTAAGACTGCTATGTTGCTCTTGCATCTCTTGTACCATAGCAGTGTACGTTTCGTTGATTTTGATCCGTACTGAGATGTCGTAGGCTGCCACCGTCTCCGGTAGGCACTCTTGAATCAGGGACTCGACAGCTCTACGAGTCTGAGGACTTTGGGGCGGCTTCAGGAGGCGTTGCAGCATCCGCTCAAGGACTGGTCTTGGCATAAGTCGTAGGTAAGCTTGTTCATTCTCCTGCTCGTCATGAGAGTCAAGCTCCTCATCGGTAGTGCCGCTGGAAGAGACACCGTCGGAATCATCATCTTCGTAGTCGCTGTCGTCGCTGTCTTGCGCCCCGTCGCTACCGTCTTCTTCGTCCCTTTGTTCCTCGTCCTCCATGTCAACTTCTACTCCCTCGTCAACTTGTTTATCCTCAAAAGATACCTCTCTAACATGCTCCACAGCCGTCTTGCGTACTGGGTGTGGCACGTCTGCCTCGGCCGTCGAGGGTATTGGTGATTGTTCGGGGGTGGTGTCAGTGGTTGGCCTGCTAGACGGCCCTGCCCGATATTCGGCATCTGGTGTATCCGTATATTCTGAGCTTTCTGCGTCAGACAGTATCTCGCCGGGTTCAATACTACTCATATCCGAGCCTGCGCCCGCCTTGCTAACTTTGTACCGCTTGGCTGCATGACCATCAGACTCATCCGAAGACCAGTCGCTGACATCCCTTTCCTGAGCAGCTTTGGCCCTTCGCATATCAATCAGGGTACTTCTATGCCCTGCTCTCTTCCCACTAAGACGTTCTGATTTCTTTTGTGCTTCAAATGGCCGTTAGTTAGGCAACTCACGCGAGTGGCGAGGGTGACATTACTGGAGGTGCGAGTGCGCTTCGCCTTTGCCTCTTTAATTAGAGGTTGGAGGTTATTATCAACGGCGTGTCTTAGATTCAGATGCCAAGTGGGAGGAGCACCCATCGACAACCCTTATGGCAGGACATACGTGTTAGCCCGACGCAACTCAGTAGCGCAAGACAGAACTCACGAGCAACGGTCTTAACTCGCATCTCCAGCTATTGATATATTTTCTTCTGGATATTCAAATACAGGCGCGACAGAGGGTGGAAACGCGTCGACAGATGCGCAATGTCGCGTCGGCGTTGAGGGCAGTGTTGAGCTTGGTGGGCGCGTTACGCGATCAAGTACAATGTCGCGTGGCAGTCGCGGTGCTCCGATCACTTGGATTTTGGTTGACGCCGATAAAAGTCGTGCTCAGCAGTCTCAGCCACCACTCTTAACTCTGTCTTTCTCCATACATGGTCGTCCAGAAGCGAAAGAGGCAAGCTCACGATGGCAGCGAGTCATCTGGCTCTGAAGGAGTGGACTCTGACGTCGACATTTATTCTGCCTTGACGGGCCAGAGGTCGAAAAAGTCCAAACACACTGTCGACATACCAGAGGACGGCAGCAAAGATGAAGTTGAAGAAGATGACGATAGGGAACTGGGAGATATTATTAAAGACTCTATATCTAAGCGAAATGTCAAGGGAGGGACAGAACTTTTGAAGAAAACGAAAGGTAAAGCGAAGATTGCGAAAGGCGAAGTTGGAGGGGGCAGCTTCCAGAGCATGGGTGCGTGTTATTTCTAGTTTTACAGGGGAAGCCTGACATACGTTGGGTTCAGGGCTTTATCCGTGGTTGCTACGCTCGTTGACTTTGCAAGGCTTCCGCATCCCTACACCAATCCAGAGATTGGCGGTACCCCCTCTGCTCACGAGTCCACCCAGAGATCTCGTTGGAATGGCGCGTACTGGTTCTGGAAAGTCGCTGGCATATTTGCTACCTCTCGTCCAGCGGCTTGGTGGACGCCATTCGTCTGCTTTTGGTGCTCGAGCTCTCATTTTGCTTCCCGCAAGAGAGCTAGCGCTGCAAATTCTGAAAGTCGGTAAGGAACTGGCGAGGGGCTATCAGGCTGGAGATGGGGACCATGCTGGTGACACAAAAGGTAACGAGGACACTAAGAAAGGGCAGGGGCTGCGATGGGGGCTAATTGTGGGCGGTGAAGGGTTGGATGAGCAATTTGAGATGATGTCCAACAACCCTGATGTGTAAGTGTCCTCCATACGCCGATGGTGGCTGACTAAACGAGAATTTCCTTCAGCATTATCGCAACACCTGGTCGTCTCCTGCACTTAATCGTCGAGATGAACCTGGACCTGAAGTCGGTTCAGTATGTCGTCTTTGACGAAGCCGACCGTCTCTTCGAGATGGGGTTCGAAACATCCCTTACTGAGATCCTCCATCGACTTCCTGCTTCCCGACAGACTGTTCTTTTCTCTGCTACTCTCCCTAAATCCCTCGTCGACTTTGCAAAGGCCGGCCTGGATAACCCAAAACTCGTTCGCCTAGATGCTGACAGCAAAATCAGCAGCGACCTACGAATGGCGTTTTTCTCCGTCAAGCAGGCCGAAAAGGACGCTTGTTTGTTATTGCTGCTGCGCGACGTTATTGGCGTCCCCTTGGGCGAGAATGACCGCAACATCTCTGCTGACGGAAGTGACAGGAAGGGCAAAGGCAAGGCAAAGGCCAAGTACATAGACCTCGTTACCGCCCCACACCAGACACTTATCTTTGCTGCGACCAAACATCACGTCGAATACCTCACCAACATGCTTATCACAGCCGGATACTCCGTCTCTCATATTTATGGTTCGCTCGACCAAACGGCTCGATCCCAACAAATGGATTCCTTCCGAAAAGGGTACACAAATCTTCTCGTTGTCACGGACGTTGCTGCACGAGGAATCGATATTCCAGTTTTGGAAAACGTTGTTAACTTTGATTTCCCTCATGGTGCCAGGGTGTTCGTACATCGTGTAGGACGTACAGCTCGTGCTGGAAGGCAAGGTTGGGCTTGGTCGTTTGTCACACATACAGAACTTCCCTATCTCCTTGATCTTCAGCTCTTCCTCGGTAGACCCATCACGAGCCAGATCACGCATGCTGGCGATCAAGTCTACACGGAGTCCTTGGTATTGGGGCCGTTTGACAGGGATCGGTTAGACGAAGAAGCAGCGTACGTGAGAAAGCTAGACGAAGAGAACCATAATCTTGAGACGATGAGAGGAGTGATGAAGAAGGGACATGGGATGTACGAGCGAAGCAAGGGAAAGGCGAGCCAAGCGAGCTACAACAGGGCGAAGGCGATGACAAAGGATGGTGGCAAGTGGGGCCTTGTAGGTTCAACTTCGACGGTGCATCCGATTTTCCTCAGGAGTGCACGTAAGGACGATGACGTGGATGTTGAGAAGAAACTGGACGAGGACAGGAGGCGAAAGGAATTGCTGAAGGCTGTCAGTGCGTTCAAACCGAGTGAGACAGTGCTGGAGATCGGAGCAAGAGGAAACGCGGAGACAGCTGCGCTTATGAAACAGCGGAGAAAGGCATTGAGCAAAGCAGCAATAAGAGCGCAAGTGGCATCTACGTCTTCTGCTGCTGTGCAAGACGACGAAGGGGAAGATGAAGGAGTCGGAGCAAAGGACGAAATCATGATGGCAGACGAAGCAGAGATTGCGGTGAGCTAGTATAGTGAATATGCTCTGCGTAGTAACCTAACACTTTCTAGGCCGTTTTCGAGTCCGTTCATTCCAAAGGCAAGGAGCGCGGTAAAGGCGGTCATCGAGACAACGAGTACTACATGTCTCACTACCAGAAAGATGCACACACCGAAAAGGGGTAAGCCTTACCAACGCTTCGTAACTTTCTCGACTCAATCGCGCTTTCAGATATTCCTTGCGTGACGGTACTTCATTCGTTGAACAAGCTCGCGGCGTTACCTTCGACCTGGCCTCAGACGAAGCGCTTCAGAAGCAGAAACGCCGAGAAATGCGGTGGGACAAAACCAAAAAGAAGTTTGTGCAAGGTACAGGAGAGGGAGCGGATAATGTCAAACTGGTCAAGACGGAGAGTGGCGTCAAGCTCCCTGCGACATACCGTAGCGGACGGTTCGACGAGTGGAAGGCGAAGAGTAGGAAAGGTATCCCGAGAGTGGGTGAGGAGGAGGCTGTAGGCTCTCGGGCGACTGGAGGTGGCAAAGGAGGCAGGAAATGGAAACACACCAAAGTCGAAGAAGCAAAGCCTTTGGACAAGTTGCGCGTGGACTACGAGAGAAAATCCAGACAGCTCAGCAAGAAGAGTGGGCAGGATGGACCTGCGCCTCCTCCGACGGCATCACATAAAGCTGCGAAAGGGAAGAAGAAGCTCGTCGGTCGTCCTGGAACAAGGTCAGGCGGCAAGGCGAGAAATGAGTTGAAGACGGCAGATCAGATTCGGAAGTCTAGGCATATCGAGGAGAGGAAAAAATTGCGAAACGCACGACCCAACAAGAGAGGCAAGCGATAGGAAGATGTTGCTTCCTTCTACAATTCATTTTTGTATTTCGGCTTCTTGTGTATTACTCCTGCGTTACACTTCATTCTGCTCTATCCCATACTGCCCCGCTGCCGTCCACTGTCTTGGCGTCATGTTTGCCCTCAAGCAGGTCTACGCCGACAGCCCTTAGTGCATTTACACACCATTCAGGGTAGCCCTTGTCGCCAAAATATTCCGCAAAAAAGGACTTTAAATAGTCTGGGTATGCTCCATTGATGATGGCGTGCCGAGCTCGACCCATGAGACGCGCTTGGAAGACGAGATTATGTTGCGTTACAGCTGATTGAGTGTCATTTTAGCAAAGCCCAGCTGTGGTCGATGAGCTTGTGTAGCCAAAATCGCTTACCGTGGGCACCAGCTGTCTCAAGCGTAATCAGGTGATGGATCGCTGCTCGACTTGTCCTGGATGAACACGTCGGGCAAGGGCATGTCTCGTCAATCGGTTGCATGTCTGCCTGATGCTTGCTCAGACCTAGAAGGTGGACCTACGTCAGGACGCAAATGATTTGATTTGACTTTCTCTACCCACGTAGATTTAGCGGCCCTTTGAAAGTGAGCGCAACACCAAATCGCGCGGTACGTGTCGGAAAGACGCAGTCTGCCTAGAGTTTGAGACGAAGGCGTTCAGAGATTTGTTGAGGGTATGAATGACGATGAACTGACCATATCAACGCCGAGCGCGACGCAAACGAGGAGATCTATAGCCGCATGATTGTTTGTGTGTGTCGTCATCGAAGTACGTGGTGTAGTGCACACCTTCAGCGAAGCCGATGCCCATGGAATATCTTGGGCCTATAAACATTAAGGGAAATGCAGTGTAAGAAAATATGAATGTGATATCTTACGGTCGAATGGTAGTTTATCTGCGCATTGTTTTATCCTTGAGGAGAGCGTCAGTACGCCACGATGCTTCACGGCTCAGATAACTGTGGCCACTTACACTCTCCAAAAGACGTCTGGTAATTGCACGGGTGTTTCAGCTCGCCAATCATCCGAATGGTCCAGTAAACTTGCCTTTTTCTTCACCCCCGCTCAAGCCACCAATAGCATATCCGGCAACACGGTTTTTCCGGCTTATCATCTCGTCCAGACATTGATCCCTCAGCTTAGCATCGAGCCCGCCTTGCACGATCGCAAACAGGTTCTGTGTGGAACTTTTGCCAGACTTGTCATGGGTTTCTACGCAACGATCTAGCCAGCGAATAGTTCTCCACATCGCTTCTTCCACTCGAGGACCAGTAGTAAGACTCGAGACTACGACAGAGGAGCACTTCAGCAAGCTTATCAAGTAAATCGAGATAGTTGGCTTACCCACGTCGTCTAACTGCATAATAATATCAGCACCAATGGCATGTTGGATCTTGATACTCTCTTCGGGCTACAGAAGAAGGCTTAGCTCGACAAGGAGGCAGCGAAAGGAACAAGTGATTTACGGTCAGCATCGTTGGCTTGCCGTCGAAGGGACTTTCGAACAAGGCACCTTCCTCTGTGATCTGCGTGAACTTGTTCAAGGACACAAGCTGAAAGCCACCACTGTCCTTGAAGCCCGCCAGGTTATATAAGACGATCAAACTCGCAATCAGGCATCTGAGGAAGAGAAATAAAGGACTCACGGTAAGCAAATTATGGTTCCAACCTTGAAATTTGTGCGCACCTCCTGCTTCTTGGAGTACTTCTATTCCAGGTCGCAGGTTTAGATGGTAGGTGTTGTTGAGGATCAGGTTGATGCCTAATGATTCGACTTGCTGGGGCGTTAGACCCTTGATGGCCGCTTGAGTGGCCACAGGCATGAAGGTTGGTAGAACTGTCACGCCATCTAAAAAAAAGGCGGAGTAAATTGGTAACCAGTCTATAACACAGAGTCCCTGATTACACCACATACGGGCAAGCTTCATTCTTGATACCCTTGCGTTAGTAACAGGGCATTTGGCCACGACTTCAAACTCCATAGTGATTTGGGGGATCGTGTGCCTGATAGTATGACTCCAGTGTCTGCTTGTTGATACAATCTTGTTTGTAGCACTTGGATACCTTGGTAAGTATGTTATTCGACCCGGGACAGCAACTGCGAACATGGAATCATCAATGATTGGAACGAAGGGTCGCATCAGACTCAAAGTTCGAGCGGAGATGATACCACCACTGCGTTAATTGGCTTTACCCAAGGATAGTCGATTTAGACACACGATTCTAGGTAGCTTATTCTTAGTAGACTCAAGGCTGCAGAGAGCTCACATGGCAATGGATGAATAGGCCGACAGGGGTTATAAATGAATAGGGCAGTAAGCAAAAAAGGGATTGGGTGGAAGTCTGAAGCAATCTACGCTAAGAAAGGGCTTATAACATGTCAGGTAGATAGGTCTGGCACAAGGTGGGCAAAAGATGCTGAACCCCCCTGCCTTTTGTGGTGTACGAGTTTTATACAGATGTCTAGCCCAATGTCTCCTTGCGGCACTGGTGCAAAGTGTCCATCTCCTGCTCAACTCCTCTTTGCTGGCAGCACTGGCAGGTTGGCACTTGACAAAGAGAAAATTGAATATTACATCAAACATTGATGAACAGAGACAGCTTACAACAATGTATGGAATGGTCGAGGTGCATCATAGCTTAACCTCATGTCCTGCAGCAAGAGCGTCTTTGAGGCCCTTGATCTTATTTCTAAGATCAGCTTCATTTAGTCCGTTTTGCTTAGCCACCTCTTTTATTGTCCCCTCCTTGTATTTCTCTGCACTCCCTTTCGGGAAAAGTGGGGAAGGAATTGGCAGGTCATTGCCTGATGTTGACTCTTCATCACCACGACCAACTAATGTTGGTAGGGAGGAGGACGAGTCCTGAGCAAGTGACTCCACAGGCTCTGTATGTTCTCCACGGCGATGGCTGCAGAGAAAAATGAATATTGCATGCAACACTTGAATAGTAGAGTTCACTCATGTCGCGGAGCAACTGCTGCTATACTGCTAAACCCTAAACAAGGGCGGAGAAGAGTGGAAGTGGAAGTGGAAGTGGATCTCCAACGACGACAACGAGGTCAAAGTTGATGATGAGCAGGCAAGCAGGCTCAGAGGCCGGATACTGGCAGTGCAAATGACAAAGTTAAGATCATGCTTATACTAGGTTACATTGAGTAACTCACCTGGCAGTGCAAATGACGAAGAGGTCAAGATGCAGAACCAGGAAGGATAAGGGGTACTATATATACTGTGTCTGGGTGGTCTGTGCACCAGTTCCCACACTAGGGACTGGAGTAACTGTGGGGCTGGAGTAACAATAGAACAATAAGGAACCAGGGTAACTGTCAAGGACCTGAGTAACTGTCAAGGACCAGGGTACGTAGAACAATAGAGCTAGAACAATAAAACAATAGAACAATAGGATAAGAACAATAGAACAATAGAAACTGGGAGAATCCCTGGGGAATCCCTAACAATAGATAGAAGACAATAGTCAAAAGACAATAGAACAATAAGACCTGGGGGAATCCCTGGGGAATCCCCATCAATGGAAGAGGAACAATAGAACAATAGCCTAGGTTGATCTGGAACCGCTCCAGATTGAGTCTAGGGTTTGGGTCTGGACTATTGATAAATAAGGCAGGATGTCACGTGACCCAGGTTAGGGTTAGGTCTGGTAACACTCCTGGCCGGAAAATAAGCACTCTAGATAGGCGCCTAAGGCTGTAAACTTCTGACAATGTTGGAAAAATCCGGTCTCTGTTGGACTATCCATGTCATTTTACCCCCCTCCTAAAATTCATCGCCTCGATGAACTAAGACCAGGGACTCTACCATCTGCCCACTTGAGGTCAGATGCAATAGCTTCTGTGATGTTCTCCAACGGTTTCCAAGGAATGGAGTCGAAGAGTGCTTTGGGTAATCTCTGAGGTGCATTGGTATGTCTGGCGTGGAACTCTGCAATGCTCTCTTTGGCATTGGTCAGATTTACTGCAGGTTCCCACGTTACATTGCCTTCTCCATAGCCTTTCCATTTGACTAGGTACTGCATTTGTCTCCGATAGATCCAACTGTCTAGGATCTTCTCGACTTCGTAGACTTGTTGATCATCTACTATGACCGGTGCTGGTGGCTCCGGTATAAGGCCGTTTACTTCGTTTCCTCGGTACAGAGATAGCCGTTCAACATTGATGTTGTCGTGAATACGATATCCGGATTTGAGTTTGATCCAATATGTATGTTCACCGGTTCTCTGAAGGACTGTGAAAGGACCAAGCTGTCTAGGCCCTAGCTTGTCAGACTGCTGATGTACTTTGACGTTCTTGGAAGACAACCACATGAGGTCCCCTTCCTTGAAGACTGGAGTAGCTCTGCGGGTGTATCCGGAAGCTTCTTCGGCCATCTTTTCCTTAGATAGACGCGAGGCAGCTTTGGCTTCTGCCCGAACCTGTCTGAGCTTTTCTAGACGTGCGTCCAGATTCGGCATGCAACTTTGACGACCGATGGGATGGTAAAGTCCGGTAGGTACCCGTACATGACTTCAAACAGAGAGTGCTGAGTAGATGAGTTGACCCGTGAGTTGATGGCGAATTCAGCCACTGGGATGTATTCTGCCCAATCATCTTGTCGTTGGTCAACAAAGAGTCGTAGAATCTTTTCTACCTCTTGATTGGTTCTTTCCGTTTGACCATTGGCCTGAGGGTGGTAGGCGGTAGTCATAGCGCCAGTGATGCCTAGCCGTTTGTACAACGCTTGCATGACACGAGCTGCGAACTGGGGTCCTCTATTGGATATAAACTGTCGGAGAATGCCGTGGAGCCTGAACATCTCTCTGATGTGAAGGTCGGCTATACCGTCCGCTGTGACAGTAGACTGAGTTGGGATTACATGTGTTTGCTTGCTGTACAAGTCTGTGTACACAGCAATCATGTCAAAACTGTTACTGCGTGGGAGTGGTCTGACTAAGTCTACACCAACCACCTGCCAAGGTCCGTCTGGTACTTTGATGGGCTGTATTGGGGCAACCGGGTGCTGTGCTGGATTGGTTCGCTGACATTTGTCACATCCGAGGACGTATTGTTCTACAAATGATGCCATGCGAGGCCACCAATAGTGTCGTGTAACCAGTTCTAGGGTTGCATGTTTGCCTGGATGTCCTGCTGGTAACGCATCATGGCATCGTCGTACAATCTCCCTGCAGACTTCTCAATCCTTTGGAATGCACAGCTTCCCTTTGTAGTACACAAGCCCTGGTCTTCTTCCCACTCAAGTCCACCATCAGTCAACTTTCGGGGTCCATCCTTCCTAAGTTTGGCTAGTCCCTGGACTACCTCTGCTTCTCGAATACTGATGTCTTTAATTCGTGACTCTAACGGATCTGACTCCGGAATACTCGAGGCGGCTATTGTCTGGAAGTATTCGGGTTTTAGCACAACTTGTTCCTTGTTGTCTGATGCATCCAAAACTTCCAAGGTTCTGACCTGGGATAGTGGGTCACCTTGAGTAAGGGTTTTTCCGGGTTTGTGTGTTAAAACAAAGTCAAACCGGCTCAGATACAAAGACCACCGAGCTTGTCGTCTAGACAGGTCCTGGGCGGTACGCCAGTACTGCAGATTCTGATGATCTGTGATGATCTCAAAGGGCGCGGGTAATCCTTCTAGATAGTGACGCCAATCTTCAAGAGCTCTGATGATAGCGAGCATTTCTCGATCATAGATCTCGTAGTTCCATTCCGCTTCGGCCATAGACTGAGACCGAAACGCTACAGGGTGCCATTGTCCATCCTCTAGTTTCTGCAAAAGAACTCCTCCAGTTGCAAAGCCAGACGCATCAACTTCAATACGTGTGGGGCGATCAGGTTCCCATGTGACTAGAATAGGTTCCTGAGTGAACGCATCTTTGAGCATCTGAAAGGTGTTCTGCTGTGCTTCTCCCCACTTCCAAGGTTGGTCTTTCTTGGTGAGATCGTGGAGGGGACGAGTATGCCGTGCAAAGTCCTTGATGAAACGTCGGTAGAAGTTGGCAAATCCAATGAAGCTGCATACATCACGGAGGTTCTGTGGTACCGGCCAGTTGGTGATAGCTTCTATTTTACCCGAGTCCATATGGATCTTTCCGTTACCAATGATTAAACCTAGGTACTCGACTTGTGACTGTTCAAATTCGCATTTTTCGGGGCGAAGATACAAGTCATTGGCTTCAAGTCGAGATAGTACCTCATGAACAATTTTCCGGTGTTCCGTAATGTCTGAACTGAAGACGAGGATGTCATCTAAGTACACCGAGACCTTTCCTTCAGCAATGAGATCAGCAAAGATGGAGTTCATCATTGCTTGAAACATGGCCGGAGAGTTGGTCATGCCAAACAACATCACCTTAGGCTCGAACAGCCCTCGGTTTGTCACAAATGCACCCTTCCATTCGTCATTCTCCTTAATCTGAATGTTATGGTAGCCCCATTGTACGTCAAACTTGGTAAAGATTTTGGCTTGACGAAGCCAATTGGTAATATCAGACACCAAGGGGAGTGGGAAGTGGTTTTTGATTGTGATGTCATTTAACCGTCGATAGTCCTGAACAAGCCGGAGCTTGCCGTCCTTCTTCTTGACAAAGAATACCGGTGAGGCCATAGGCGACTTGGATGGGACAATGTATCCTTTCGCTAGGTTTTCCTCAATAAACTTGTCCAGCTCCGCTTGTTCATTCGGAGACATGGGGTAGACCTTGGATCTGAACATCTTTGGGTTCTCTGTCAGATCAATCGTATGATCCCAGGGCTGATGCTCGGGGAGACGCTGTGATGCTTCTTCTGAGAAGACTTTCTGGTGTGTGCGGTATTCCTCTGGAACCATCTGTTTGAACGTCCGTTGTTCTTTAGACTGATGAGCTTTAGCAGCAATGTCTGTGGAGTACGTAAAGCTAGCACAGGACCAAAGCTCTTCCTTGGTGTCCTGAATGATACCGGCTCTGAGCCAGACTCGCCTCTGCTTCCGATTGGCTGTGATAGACTGGAAGGGCTCGAAGTCTTCTTTGGCTTCCAGTTCCATTTCTCCGGTAGCCCAATTGATTTTGGGGTTTGCTTTGCGGAGCCAGGGTAGGCCTAGAATGCAGTCTTCTGGTCCGATGTCTGTGACCAAAAAGGTTGCATTATCTTTGATAGCTCCAACTTGTAGCTCGAGCTCTGCTCTGTGTGTGATACGTCCTCCTTGATTCAGAGTCCCATCGATGTTGTGGAGTGGGATCTGTTTTCTAAGGGGACCGTACGTACTCGGTGCCGGTTAACAAAGTCTTGACTTAGGAATAATGCGGTGGCTCCTGAGTCAATCATAGCTTTGATGCCTTTTTCTCTGAACACTCCTTTGAGCGTAATTGGAACTCGGAAGTGCATGCTAAGCGGGTCTATTTCAGGCACTATGCAGGATGACAAGGTCTCGTAATAGTTATACATGTTGTTAAATAAAGCTGAAGGCTGCGAGTCGGGTTGCTGAGCGAGGCGAGTATTTACTACAGGGGTATTGAAAACTGTGTCCGTGGGGAAATCATCACTGTCCTCCACTTCTTCTATATGGGTCTTTCTTGAGGGACTCGAGGGTGCGGTTTCACCTGGAGTCCTCTCTAAAAATCCCGTTGATTGCCCAGCTGCTTGACTTTGTCCGTGAGCAATGACATCTGCTTCATGATGGCTTCGTAGTCAAACGGAGTTGAAGACGAAGAGCTGGCAACAGTTGCGGCAGGCGGGGTAGGTAAGGGCCTTGCAGACGAGGACGACGAGGGGGTCAGAGTGGATGGATCGAAGAGAGTACTGGCAGCCACCTTCTGTTGCCTAGGGGGGTACCCAAGGAATCGGCTTTGGCACACTTGTGTCTGATGGTTGCCTCCACAATTTCCACACAACTCGCGATCATGTTTGCCGTCTTTCTTTTGATGCTCCTTAGATCCACATCCGTAGCACCTTCCATTCATTGCCTTCATGAAATCAGCACGTGTTTTCCCATTGGGACCGACTTTGGTTGCGTCAATTTCCATAGCGTTGGAATCGCAAGATGGTTGGACGAAAGGAGCTGGGACAAGGTGGAGACCGGGGTGGATTTGAACATGTTGGGGACTGTCCGACCTTGTTCACGAGCCTTTTCCTGAGCTCGAACCCGAAGATGGTTGACAATGTCAGTGGCCACATTGATTAGATCGACAAGGGTGACATGGGGCCGTGCGGTGTGAACTAGTTCATCCTTGATTGTGGTACTCAGATGTTCATAATACCGATCCCGGAGGTCCTGTGTTGAGTAACCTGTCCTGTCCATGATTTCCCGGAATCGGGCTGTGTACTCGGGAACTGTTTTTTTGCCTTGCCACAGCTCCCTGAGCTTGGCCTTAGCATCCACCATTTTGTCAACTGGTTCAAATCGTGCTTTGAACGCCGTCCTAAAGTTGTCCCAATCACCATTGAATGCCATTTGGTGGCTGGCAATCAAATCCATGTGGGGCGTAGCCCAAACTGCTGCATCCTTGGTCATAAATGACAGGGCCGACAAAATCCAGAGATGATCCAACCGGGTCTGACCACCTTGGGCATTATACGGAGACAGCTTCTCGTTGAACTGCGCGTACATTGAGAAGGCAGCTACAAAGCAACGTGCGTCACTACTAGCATTGCCCTTGAAGCTGGCGGGTTTTTCTACAACTCTTTCCCGTGACCTGTTGTTTACCGGTTGTTGCTGGTTCTGAACCAGTGCTGTGATAGCTTGTGTCAGCTGTTGCTGACCCAGGAGTAGTGCGTGCAGAAGCTGTTCTGCTGTGGGGGGCGGGGACGGCTCTTGTGTGGGGGCGGGAGTTGCTGCCCTGGAAGCATGCTGGGAGACATTGGTGGAATCCATCTGGTATTGCTCCTGTGTGAAGGTTCGATCAAAGTCTTCTTCAGGTTCAGGTAGTGGTGGGAGGGATTCAAGAATGCGATCCTCCTGCCAGTGATGGATGGGTTGATACTGATTTGCGTAACGACCAGGATATTCTACTCTGTTGTATCGGTTGGGACATGGTTGTACTTCACAAATCTGATGTCCTTCGTCTGGGTCGTAGCTCTCGTCTCTGACAGTCTGGTTGTTGAAGGCGTGGGGATAGTTTTTGCAGGGAAGATGATCTCTGAACCAAATGCTACTATTGGGACTTTGGGAAGCCACACTGTATTCTATTTAGAACAAGATGAAGTACTCGTCCGCCCAAACTTTATCTAACCCTTTGAACACCTGCTCGTAGTTCCTCCTTAGACCTGTGAAACTGATTCCTCCAATTGCTTTAATCCCCAATCCAGCAGTTGCCACTCACGATGAGTGATGACAGGGGCCCGGGTTGGTAATTCCTCTAGAAGCTTCTCTAGCTTCTGTTTCTCCTGCTCAAACTGTCGCTTTGTATCTTTGCAAAGCTGGTGGTACTTGTTGATGGTGGGGAGGATCGACAGACGTTGGAGTGTGGCGGTGAGCTTGGGAGTGAAGATACCTCGGAGGTCTTCAACAGTGTGCTTGCGGAAGTCGATGAAAGTCAGCTTTGCTGCTATGAGGGCTGCGCTAGGGTTGGTAGCAGGCTGGACTGGGAAGCGTTCTGCTAACGAAGGCTTCTTAGGGAGATTTGCTAATGCCTCGGCTCGTTCGCGTGCGGTGCGGGCGGCGAACTCTTTGGACTCTGCGCGGAGTTTCTCAAACTCCTCTGCTGTTGGGAATCTGTGTGTGAGGGAAGAGCTCTTGGGTTTGCGACGACCGACGTATGAAGCAATAGCCTTAAGCTCCTTCTCCGTGTACTTGTGACTCTTGCCACGTGCGTGCTCTGCGTCGAGTTGATCAAACACAGCCTTAGGTAAGGCGCGATGGATCTGGACTTCTCGACGTGCGTGGTTCAGATCCTTGTGTAAAGGATCTGGACAAGCAGTGAAACGGGAGTGGGATTCTTTCGGCACTAAGAATCAACCACGGAAAGTGAACGAGTTAGCGATCAAGCACGTCAAGACGGATGGCGATGGCTTACTCTCAAACGTAGGGGGGAATAAACTTTTTAAAACTGGGGGGACAGGAAGACTTGATCCAAGCTAAGGGCAGTCGTGCCGGTAGCTGTGTGGTATCTTGACCTAATGTCGCGGAGCGACTGCTGCTATACTGCTAAACCCTAAACAAGGGCGGAGAAGAGTGGAAGTGGAAGTGGAAGTGGATCTCCAACGACGACAACGAGGTCAAAGTTGATGATGAGCAGGCAAGCAGGCTCAGAGGCCGGATACTGGCAGTGCAAATGACAAAGTTAAGATCATGCTTATACTAGGTTACATTGAGTAACTCACCTGGCAGTGCAAATGACGAAGAGGTCAAGATGCAGAACCAGGGAGGATAAGGGGTACTATATATACTGTGTCTGGGTGGTCTGTGCACCAGTTCCCACACTAGGGACTGGAGTAACTGTGGGGCTGGAGTAACAATAGAACAATAAGGAACCAGGGTAACTGTCAAGGACCTGAGTAACTGTCAAGGACCAGGGTACGTAGAACAATAGAGCTAGAACAATAAAACAATAGAACAATAGGATAAGAACAATAGAACAATAGAAACTGGGAGAATCCCTGGGGAATCCCTAACAATAGATAGAAGACAATAGTCAAAAGACAATAGAACAATAAGACCTGGGGGAATCCCTGGGGAATCCCCATCAATGGAAGAGGAACAATAGAACAATAGCCTAGGTTGATCTGGAACCGCTCCAGATTGAGTCTAGGGTTTGGGTCTGGACTATTGATAAATAAGGCAGGATGTCACGTGACCCAGGTCAGGGTTAGGTCTGGTAACACTCCTGGCCAGAAAATAAGCACTCTAGATAGGCGCCTAAGGCTGTAAACTTCTGACAATGTTGGAAAAATCCGGTCTCTGTTGGACTATCCATGTCAACTCACTATGAGGTTTGGCCACCATCCATGCTGAGCACAGGCACTTCAACTGGTGACATGGTGGGCTGCATCAAGGTGTTATTGTCAACATTGTTGCCAGAAGCGGCCACAATGGAAGTGTTTGGTGGTGCATCCAAAGACACAGTGCCAGTGGTGATGGGTGAAGATACAGCTGGACCAATGGCAGCCAACATGAGAGCAACCGCAAGGTAGGAGCGCATGATGGAGAATGATTGAACAAAAAGGGTATGGGATGTTTTGATGGGTTTTGGGTGTGGGATGCTCAACAAGATGAAAGGGGGAGCCGGGAAAAAGAGCAAGGTGAGCTACAAAATGTGTCAGAGATTGAGCATTCAAAATTGCCGAGTGGGTATGATACACACCAACCAGTGCTAGCAGCTTGCGAGCGAAAGGTGGGGATTCTCAGAATTGGGGAGACACAAGTGCACCAGCAGCGGCTTTTTATGTGGTGGAAATGAGACACCCCTTGGCCTCCTCTCCAAAGACCATTGATGAGACGACTTACTTGGCACACGATGGTTACCAATCACTACTGGTGGCACAGACGTTTTACCCGCTTTATTGGTCCCCTAGCGGGAGTCGCGATGGCACACTTCCTTGGCGGTTACAGCCTCATGATATCAACAGCCGCACATGTTTTGGAGGCTGTGGTGATGCGAAACCTGATTTTTCTTTTTCTTTTTTTTGAAGTGTGCAACATTGAAGCGTACAGGCAGTAGGCAGCCGCCTCAGTCACGGTACGCACATTTGGAAGCTCCAGCTCAGTCGCTCGACGCTTGGACGATTCAGAATTGTAAAAAGAGTTCACACCGAGCTCCTGTCAATTGGCAGTGCAAGTTACTCCCCGGGCCCAAGTCAAGAATCCGCCAGCACAGCCAGCTGTTAAAGTAGTCTCGAGGACAGCGGCTGCCGAAACATCGAGTGGTGGCCTCAACGACGAAACAGCCATCGTTTCTTGACCTCGAACCACCATGTGCTACTTAGACGCTTGTGGATCGGTCGACCCAAAAACCCTCCTCTCCAACCCTCATCAGTTTTCTGACAAGCTTGCGCAGTTTGTCAATGTCTACAACATCTTCTACAATAGCTGGGGTCTTCAGGATCCCAGGCCTCCATCCTTCATCGACTGGACACTCAAGTGCTTTCACTCAGTCCCAGAGTCACCAGGCTCGGAAAATTACGCGCGGTCCGTGGTTGCCTTTTATTGTGACCTTCACAACATCCCGATTCCAGATGGCATTCTGCCAATGCCACCTTCCATCCCCACTGCTCCTTCCCCTGAGCCTGCTGCTCAAGGCAAGAGCACGAAGAATCTCAAGAAGCGCAAACGTGCGCAACAACGGGCAGCCGCTGCCTCTGAGGCAGCCTCGATCGACCGAATCCTGGAGGCAATCCAGGATTCTCCTCCGCCTCGCCCTCCTCCGCCTCCTCCTCAGATGGAGATAGAAAGGGTCACTTCCCCAGTGCTTGGCCTTGTATCTGAGCCACCTCTCATGCAGCCAGATTCATCTCTCGAGTCTGCGCTATCCCCACCAGCTGTCCCCTCTCTCTCAGCTGTACCATTCTCTCCTCCCGCTGTGACAGCAGAGGGCCCAACTCCACTCTCAGAATCAATCAGCATGCTTGCTCAGTCTCTCCGAGCTGCAGCTGCCATCCTGTCCACACATGGGGCTGCCTTCAGTGCTGCGTCATCCATGCCCTCTTCCACTCAAAGTTCTGCTTTGTGGCGCCCTGCTCACAAAGCACTTTCAGAATTTTTCCAGGCCTGGAAGCCCCTGGAACCCCGCCACCCCCTCCAGGCTACGCTGCCTATGACACCTCCTATTCCTGCTGCTGGTGCCTCATCGTCCACTGCTGCTAAATCTGCTGCCGCTGCTGCAGTGGCATCCTCTCCTTCCCCCCTCCGCAAGATTACTCAGACTGCAGAGGCTATTGCCAAGGCCTGTCCATTGGTCTCTCCTGCTGAAGCCATCCAACTTGCTTCACGTGCCCTGCGTTCCCACACACGAAGGTCACGGTCCAAGAAGAAGCGTGCCCGGGTCAATAAGCGCGCTCTCAACTCAATCACGATCTCCTTTCCCAATGCAGCATCGGTCCCTCTCTCCCAGCTGCCTCCTGACCCAGAGGTCTTTCAGGACTTCCTCAGTTTCTGCAGGCAGAAGTACCCTACCTGTAATCTTTCCACTCTTCAAGCGGTCCGCTGGATTCATTCAGTTGGATACCGACTCTTGTTCTCATCCCCGCCCACACATGATATTGACGAAGCTGCCTCGTCGTTCTTCACTGCTGTAGCATCTGCTCCAATGCCACTCATGGTCCAACGCTACCAGATCAAGAGTAGTGTTTTCTTTCGGCGCATTCCTCTCTTTCATGCAGATGGTACTGCCACTTCCGCTGCCGATCTCCTTTCCCAGCTCCAAGCCAATAACACATGGGCATCCGTTCAACTGGCTGGTCCCCCCCGTCTTTTTGCTCCAAAAAATTCTCCTACCTTTGGTGTTTTATACATTGACTTTATCGACGACGCAAAGCGTACTGCACTCAGACGCCTCCTCTCGGCGCCAGTCTCCATTGGAACAGGCTTTCAGAAGCCAGTCGAAGTCTCTAATACGCGCCCGCTGGTACCTCGCTGCACCATCTGTCAACGGTGGGGCCACCCTGCTGGCCTTTGTCGTTCGTCCATCCTTCGCTGCGCCAAGTGTGCGGGTTCGCACGATGAGCGCCATCATTCAGATACACTACACGGTACTACCGAGTACTGCTTCAACTGTACTTCAGCACACCGTGCTGACTCGGTTTCATGCCCCTTCTATCTTCACCGCCGCGACTCCAGCTGGATTTGCAACCACCAACCCCGTAACCCTAAAGCCGCGCCTGCCAACAGGCGCAAAGGCAAGGCCAAAGGTACTTAGTCTCCTGTTCTCTGCAACACTATCCCGCCGGTACCACCCAACGTACATCTACTCGTAGAGTCTCCGCAGCTACGCCTACTAGGTGTCACACATTCTTACAAACTTGTATAAGTTGTACGCACTCTGGCCACGCCGCGCTGAATATATCTGATTAAAAAAAAAAAAAAAAAAAAAAAAAAAAAGACGACGAAACAGCCACGCAGTGCCAGTGCGTGATTTCGTCGAGTTCTAGTTGAAACGTTGACGCTCCGGAGTCAGATGTCGATGCGTCTGGCCAGAGAAGGACATTTTTATACATAAAGTCGCTCATTCACGAGAACAGACATATAACGTACAGAGTAGATTGATACAACGGCGACGCGCTCACAGAGTAGTCAATGCTAGCACAAGTAATGAATGCAGTCTACTAAGGTGGTTTAGTCTAAGAATGCAGGGTGGGTATATGCACGCACAGTGGAACACTGTGACGATGAGAGAACGAGCAGGCGAATGTATCCACGAGAAACGGTGTTGCGAAAGCTGGGGTATCAGTCATGAGAAAGCGCAGAACGAAACGTTGGTCCTGCGCCGCTACGCCCCCATCTCCTTTCCGCCCTTTGCCACATGCAGCCTCCTGCCCACTTCCTTCTCCGCACCCTCCCACATGCCCCTCCTACTCCCGTGCCTCACGTAATTCTCCCACTGGCTCACAACACTCAGCGGTGCAGGCTCTGCCACCACTCTCAACACTCGTCCACCCTGTTTCACAGCGGCCCCGTTCAATGCCTGCACAGCCGCCGCCTGCGACGAGCGCGTACCAAGGATCTGAATGAGAATGACAGAGAGACGAGCCGGGCGCGCATCTTGGTCCAGTTCGAGCTGATACCCACCGCCAAGGAGACGAGTGAGCGGGACCAAAACGTCTGCTACGTTCTGTCCTTTGCTCGGCTTCCAAACAATCCCGAGATGAGTCAAATCCGGAAGGTAGGAAAGGTCCCAACTAGACGCTTCGAGTGTCGTGTTCGCACCCGCGCCGGGCGTGGCAAACCAGGGACGTTGCGGGGACGTGATGTGTACACGCAGGTGAGTGACACCTGGAGAAACCAGCGAGACGTCCCAACCATCACGACAGGAGAGGCCGAGGAAATGCTGCTCCTTCATGGAAAACGCGCGGTACAACGGCTGAAGGCCTTGGAGTTCCTTGTATGCTGGCAGCGAGAACCCACAGGCAAGGCTGTCTACGCCTTTGCACACCGCGAGGACTTTGTCGATGGTTTCGACTGGGCCGGGTGCGAATATACCCAGATGTCTTACCCGCAAAGTTGCAAAGTCGTGCGGCTTGGTAGATAGGGTTGTGTAGAAGGTCGAAAGCGCACGAGCGGTAGAGAGGATGACGGTGTGATAAAGAAAGGGTTCTGCGAGGGAGCGAACCCAGGTAGATACGAGTGAGAGGGAGAGAGCCGTCGTTGTTGACAGGCAGGCGGCATATTGAAGGATGACGAGGACGAGTTCAGAGGGGAGACACGCGAAGACTGATGGCGCGGACAACCGCAGCGGGGCAGACATGGTGGTGGTCATATGAGACAAGAGTTGGGTACCACTGGCAACGATGTCTATGAATGTTTCAAAGAGCACTGATGAGTATTGCGAGACAGATAAGCGTCGGAGCGAACAAACGCACGACGTACGAGAAGGGTTGGTCAGAGAAACGACACCGGTAGTTGGCGAGTTTGTCGGGTCAGCGTCGGTAACGGAGGGCGAGGGCGGGGGATGAGTGGCGAGAGATAGATGGGCTATATACTGTCTGAGGGAGGAGTGCACGTGCCGTTGGTGGCGAAGGAGAGGCATCGATGGAGGCCATTGCTCGATTTGAGTCGGGCGGTGGTGGTGGAGTGTGCAGCCACTCAGGAAGCAGCGAGGGTGGGACAATGATATTTTTCTGGGGTGGAAAAGCAGCCGCCCCCGGCGTCATATCAGGCTTGGCCGGCACGGTGCATCAGGCGTTCCAGATACGCCATCAAGGCGGGAAATACGCCATGGGACGTCGAGAGGGACGTCGGGGAGGTCGACGAGCGGGCGTCGGGGGCGCAGATGGACGTCGAGAGCAAGGAGTGGTCGCGCACTGGGATCCTGTGTGCAGGTGACCTCCCTCATCCAGCCTAACATCGTTGGCGTCTATCTCAGCCACAAAGCGTCGACATCATGAAATTATTGAGTTGAATATATGCACAATGTCCGCCTTCAACATAACAAGTACTCATCCCGGAGGCCCTACCTTTTCTCTCACCTCACTCGCAGCACCACTCGACGCACTCCCAACCCCCGCCGTCCCACCCACACTCCGGCTCGTCAACGCACTCAACAGCACCGCCAACCCACTCGCCTGCGCACCCCCCAGCGCACCCACATTGATCTCCATGCTCACCATCGTCCCGTTCTGCGTCGTCCCACGCAGAATCGCAGCCACGGGCCCCGTCTGCTGCGATGCACTCGCAGGATGCATTGGCACAATTCCCAGCGACGCCAACGACCCAAGCGACGACACCGGAAGTGTAACAGGGATCGGCTGCGTCGGTAACGCCATCGGGGTCAAAGACAGTACTGAGGAGCTACTAGTGCTACCTGCTTGCGGCCCAGTGTCTGGTGTAGATGTCGATGCGGGCGGGTTGTTAGTCGAGCTAGTTGTTCCCATGTACGAATACCCATACGTCGGTCTCGTCGTCGACAAAGATGTAGCTCCAGTTGTCGATGTCGTCCCATTCGTGTTCAACTTTGACTTCCCAGAACCAGGTGCGTAAAACTTGGCTTTAGTACTCGGACTAGCACTGCTTGTCGTCTGAGCGTGCGATGAGGATGAGAATGAAGATGCTGCTGCAAGGGAAGATGCGGCAGCAGACGCAGCAGCACTGGTAGCAAACCTCTTCTCCCTCTCAATCTTATCCAGCTCCGCTTTGCTCGTGCGGTACTCGACTTGCAACGCCGCCAATTCTTGTCGTTCTGTCTCCAATACGGCCTGCGCCAGTGCGTACGCTTGCGAGTCTGGTGCGAGGCGCTGCGTGTGCAGGAGATTAGTACTGTACATGCCAGTTTGATAGCAAGTTGCACTAGAGACGAACCTTTCCCGACGCAACCTTCGCCCTTCGAAACCGCTTCTCTAAAGCCGTCTTACGCTTCCAGCAGTCCAGCGCGAACCTCGTCTCTACACAGACACACTGACATCAGAGCAAAATTCCTCCAGTGTTCTTTTGAAGCAAAGCGCACCGAGAATCTCCTCCCTCACCCATTCTTCCTCTGTCGCCTTTCTCTTCCCCTTCCCCAAGCTCGAGATGGGAGGGCGGCGAAACGCACCGTACCCACGCAACTCGCTCAGCGGTCGCTCCAGCATTTCTACCATGTCTTCCTTGGGCTGCAAAAACACATGGTAGGGGAGTAACCTTCGTACGACGTCTTGTGCGTCGGCGAACGGGGTCTCGACGTCAGGTTGGAGGACAGAGCGGTGGTCTGAAGCAAGTGCGGTGGCGAATCTAGAGGGAAGGGTGTTAGTGTTCCAGCAGCATCATAACTTGCACAGAAATTCAAAGAGAAAGCTATTGGAATTAGTGGGTTCATTCACAAAAGAGAAAGGACTGCACAGGAGAGAATAACAAAACGACCACAAAGCAATGTAACACCTGAAGGCCTGACAACTCACCGATACGCAACACCCGCCATAGCCTCACACTCCTCGTCCCCTCTCCCCTTCGCCTTTCCCCTCCGTCTCGCATCCTCCGCCAGACCCTCCGGAATCACTGTCACAACTGGCGGCGGCGGCGGTTTAGACCGCTGACCACCATGATCCCCTTCCGACCCTCCGTTCACGGCAGCCCCTTCCACTTTAACACCCGCACTTGAGCTCGCCCGGGCCTCCGTCTGAATCGCCTGGCCCGAACCTCCTATCCTCGCATTCGCAGGTACCAGTGATTCAGGAATATCATTCGTCCCCACTCCTCCTCCATCATGCTCCTCCAGCTTGACACCCCCACTGCTCCCCTCCCTCACACTCGTAATAATACCCTCTACAACATGACCTGATCCTAATATCGGCGTCGGCGGAATTGAACTCGCACCAAGAATCGGCGTAGACCTCGAGATATGAGAAGAAGAGCGAGTCGCTCCGAGCGACGACATCCTTTTCCCTTTTGTTCCTCTGGCTTTTTCTTTGAGTCCCCAGCTCGCACTACCGACATGTGATGCGCGCTAAGATGACGAACCCCGTGCGTAATTGCACGTGAGTCGTGACTGTGACTTTGCGAGAAAGAAGAAGATCTAGAAAAACCCCACAAATGCTACAATCGAATATGCACGTCTAAAGTACTGGTGGGTTTGTTGTTGTACATAATGCAGAATTAGTCTCGTTCCCAGACGTTCTGGGAGACACGGTCGCTGCGCTCCCGGAGGCAGTCGCCAGGGCTCCTGCCATTTATGGTAGTTTTGATGGTGCGATTTCAGAATCTAAAACGAGAATTTGATGGCGCGGATTGTAAGTTCTGCGGCAGCAGAACGTCTGGTCTTTTTCGCCCGTGTGGGGGTAGATCATTCGCGGCATGTCTCGGCGATCACGAAGAAACGTCAAAGATGTTGCGCGTCAATCTTATCTATGCGCGTCAAATGAATACTGGATTGCTAGCTTACACGTCCGAGTCACCAGACACATCATCCCGCCGTTTGAATGTCTCTCGTTCGTGTTCGACCACCTGGTCTCCCTCTCACGTTTAACTCAGCTGCACATCGACTATGAACTCTGAAGATGAATACGACGCGTTTTTCTCGCTCATTCCGGACGACCAACTGCCTCATGAACCGACTAATAGTCGGCCTTCCCTCCCTTTGCCTTCAACACCTCGGAGATTGGCTCCAGCTTGCGCACCTTGTGTTGTACGACACGACGCTCGGCGAACTCGGTCGAAGAAAGTCCTGATACGCTCTCACCGCCTTCAATGATATCATTCTGAATTTCCCGCTTGAATCCGTGTCTTGTATACATGTCATCCGTATGTTCCATTTCTTTTATTTCTATGTTCGTGTATCCGCCCCCACATCATATCCGCGTACCCACATCACAACTTTCATTCTTAACTCCTTCTCGCGTTCTATATTAGTATTTTCCGCATTCGCTGGTTATGTATATAAACTCTATGTAATTAACGATTATAATGGATCATCATCATTCGCTCTCGCTCTTTCGTATATATATATCTCGCTCTCGCTCTTTCGTGTTCGCTCGCACACCTGCTCAAACAACAGGTTATGAGCCCCGGTCGCTAATAAGTGCAGAACACATTATTTCCTCAAAGATTTCTTTGATTTCCATCCAGGCGACAGTACGTCGGCGATACGCCCAATAGGCCTCAATATCCCCACGATCTTGCGATTAGGTCGCCGACAATATGTCATCTACTACCACACCCGCTGTTACCAGCAACGAAGGTTCGGGGACCTACCGTATTGACCCACTAAGGGGAGCCGAGAATTATATTACCTGGCGCATTCAAATTACGGATATCTTATCAGACATGGGTCTATTGGGGTACACAGACGGTACGATCACCCGACACGCATCTGATGCCGACAAAATTGCAGAATGGAATAAGAAAGACCGAAAGGCGCTTACTGCCATCAGACTTCGGATATCAAATGCCATGATGGCTCACGTTCTTAGCGCGACCACTTCCAAGGAAGCCTTCGACGCGCTTGCAAATATATTCACTACGGAAGGCGCCGTATCTCTTATTGTTCTGCGCCGAAAATTCTTACGCTATTCCATCACGGAAGGTTCCGACCTCGAGGAAGAAATCCGGAAGATCAAGGGTCTTTGGCAAGAAATCAATTTGATCCAGAAGACCCCGATTTCGGACCCTGAATTAGCTTCCGTGATCCTCACCGCTTTACCTCACAGTTGGGATCCCATGATCTCATCAATTACCCTTGACAATACACAAACCTCCGCCGGTATCATTGCTCGAATCTTACAGGAAGATAATCGCCGCAAGGAGCGCTCTTCTACCGATACCTCTCTTTATGCCAAGCCCAAGCGCTCAAAATTTCGCTCCGGAGTATTTTGCCATGGATGCGGAAAAGAAGGCCATATTAAGCCGGAGTGTAGATCGGAGGCGAAGAAGAAAGATGAGAAGGATAGGAAGGATAAGGGCGGAGGGACAAAGGATAGGAAGAGGGAGAAAGGAAAGGGAAAGAGGGATTACGCTCATGTCGCCGAGGACAGCGACAATGAGCCCGACGAGTACGCCTTCCCAGCCATTGAGAATGCTAACATCGCCACCAAGGGTGTATGGTTAGCAGATACAGGCACGACATCACACATCGTATCAGACCGATCTCAATTCATCAATTACCGGGAGGCGCCAAGTTCAATTCAAGGCGTCGGTAACTGCCCGAGTTTAGGCCGCGGCGACGTCAAAGTCATCTTCACCACTAAACATGGCGATTTCCCCATCACTTTGAAGAATGCACTCCATGCCCCTTCCATGAAATTCAACCTGATTTCCCTCGGACGACTCACTTCTGAAGGACTCACTTACGAGGGAAGGGAGAAGGTTTTGTTGATCAAAGACGGAAGCAAAATCATTGGACGCGGAACAAAGTCCGATAATTTATACCGTATGTCCGTTAAATCCGTGCCTTCGATTGCTTTGATCGCGCAGGACAAGCGCTCCTGGTTTGAATGGCACTGCGCGCTTGGGCACATCAACAAGCGGCAGCTCGAACAGCTCGTCAAGGACGGCCTCGCCACCGGTATCAACGTCGACACTACATCCGACTCTAACTTCACATGCGAAACTTGTATCCAGGCAAAGCATTCGAGGGCCTCATTCCCTCAGAAGACTCTTAGGAAGGTGTCGCAAGTTGGAGAACTAATGTTCTCTGACATCTGGGGACCAGCGTCGGTGGAAACTATCGACGGTCACTCCTATATGATCACCTTCACGGATTACTACTCACGTTTTGTCTGGATCGCCCTCTTGAAAGACAGAGACCAGGCTCACCTCCGCTTCAAGGAACTCGACGCGTATATCGAAAACCAAGTTGGGCGACGAATTAAATCTATTCGCGTTGACAACGCAAAGGAATACACGCTCGGAAAGTTCAAATCCTACATCGACTCTCGCGGCATTCAACTCGAACCCACCACACCCTATTCCCCCGAGTATAACGGAATCGCCGAACGTCTCAACCGCGTGCTTGTGGAACACGCACGCGCAATGCTCATTGCACACGAACTTCCTAAATTCCTATGGGGAGAGGCTGTCCATTACGCAGCCTACTTGAAGAACCGCTCACCCACTCGTGCTCTGCCCGGCCTGACGCCGTTTGAGGCGCTGTGGAAGAAGAAGCCGGACATGAGGGACATACACGAGTTTGGGACTACATGTTTTGTCAAGGTGAACGTACCATCTTCTAAACTGAACGCAAAGTCTGTCAAGCGCAAATTTGTAGGCTTGCGCGAAAGCATTCTAGGCTGGCGGTACTACGTGCCAGAGACGAGAAAGGTTCTCGTATCGCGCGAAGTCATCTTTCCTTCCAATGACACCCTCACTGCACCCATCGTCGACTCCACCTCTGGTCTTGAGGGGGAGAAATTAACTCACACCACTACGCCGGCACCAACAACACCTACCACAACCAATACAACGGTGCCTACCACGACTACTCAATCCAAGACCGAGATCGAGCCCTCCTTGGCTGTCACACGCGGACGTCGCAACATCGAACGTGTCGATTATCTCAAAGTCAACGACGGCCCTCAACGTACGCTCAGGTCAATGTCTGCCAAGCCCAGACATAAAGACATGCATTTGCTTCCGCCTGTATCCGGACTACCGGGACAGGGGGAGATCGACGAATCCTCGATCGACAACTCCAATCTCTGTTTCTCTGCACTCGATCTTGACTCACCGCAAACTTTGAAAGACGTTCAAGCTCGCGATGACTGGCCTTCTTGGAAAGAGGCTATGGACAAGGAAATGAGCCAACTCAAGAAGCTGGGCACTTACGACGTCGAAGAATTACCAACCGATCGTAAAGCTGTCGGTTGTCGCTGGGTTTTCGCGATCAAGCGCGACTCGGAAGGAAACATCCTCAAATATAAAGCACGACTCGTCGCGCAGGGTTTCTCTCAAATCCCTGGGCAGGACTTCTTCGCTACGCATGCTCCTGTTATGCGCCTTGAAACATTTCGCTTACTCATCGCCATTACAGCTTGCCTTGACCTCGAACTTCATCAAGTCGACGTTGTAGGGGCATATCTCAACTCGCCGCTACAGGAAGCCATCTTTATGAAGCAGGCACCTGGCTATGAAGACGGCACTTCACGCGTGTATCATCTCAAGAAGGCGCTATACGGCCTCAAACAAGCAGGACGCGCTTGGCGACAAGAACTCGATCGCGTACTACTCGAATCCCTTGGATTCACGCGTTCGCAGGCTGATCCCTGCCTCTACCATCGCATCACGAAGTTTGACCTCGTCCTCATCGGTACTCATGTGGACGACTGCCTGATTATCTCCAACGACCTCGACATCATTACAACTCTGAAAGCTGATCTCCGTAAACATTTCGACATCACCGATCTAGGAGAAGCCGCGCTTTACGTTGGTATCCAAATCTCTCGCGAACGCCGTTCGCACTCCATCACTCTCAGTCAGGCACACTACATCGACACCATACTATCGCGTTTCGGCATGGAAACCTGCAATCCCGTCTCAACTCCTCTCGAAGCCAACACCGTCCTTTCACCCGCGACAGAAGACGAAGAACTACTCTCCGACGTCCCATACCAAGCTCTTATTGGTTCTCTCATGTACGCTTCTGTCGGAACTCGACCCGACATCTCATTCGCGGTCCAAACCCTCAGTCAATTCAATACCTCTCACACGACCACCCACTGGACGGCTGCCAAACATGTCCTCCGGTATCTCAAGAAAACTCAATCTTATGGTATTACTTTTGGAAATGACTCTGACCTTGTCATCGCAGGCTTCAGCGACGCTGACTGGGGTCAAAATCGCGGAGACCGTCGCTCAGTGTCAGGATACGCCTTCCTCATTGGAGGAGGCATTGTTAGCTGGAGCTCGAAGAAGCAAACTACGGTCGCTCTGTCGACCATGGAGGCCGAATACGTCGCGTTGGCTCACGCGATTAAGGAAGGAATTTGGCTAAGGACTCTATTGTCCGAATTAGGTCTCCTCACCGCTGGACCCACCATCATCGCTACCGACAACCTCGCTGCGATTTCATTCGCACAAGACCACCAATTTCACTCCCGTTCAAAGCACATCGACATTCGCCACCACTTCGTTCGGGAACGCGTCTTAGACGGAACTATCAAGATACCTCATTGCTCCTCCGAAGAGAACCGCGCCGATATCCTCACCAAGGCGTTGCCTCGCATCAAGCACCAAGAACAACTCGCGCTCATTCACTTGGCAACTCGTTGAGGGGGAGTGTTGTACGACACGACGCTCGGCGAACTCGGTCGAAGAAAGTCCTGATACGCTCTCACCGCCTTCAATGATATCATTCTGAATTTCCCGCTTGAATCCGTGTCTTGTATACATGTCATCCGTATGTTCCATTTCTTTTATTTCTATGTTCGTGTATCCGCCCCCACATCATATCCGCGTACCCACATCACAACTTTCATTCTTAACTCCTTCTCGCGTTCTATATTAGTATTTTCCGCATTCGCTGGTTATGTATATAAACTCTATGTAATTAACGATTATAATGGATCATCATCATTCGCTCTCGCTCTTTCGTGTTCGCTCGCACACCTGCTCAAACAACACCTTGCAGAAAAGCAACGGAAAACTTAGCACAACCCGAGTCCGACTCAGTACTACTCAAGAGGATACAGCCAGACGCTCCGCGGACAAAACTACACGGTCAATCCTACCGGAACTTTGACCGGGTGCAGAAAGCAGCCGCCGACGACTCGGACCTGCACTATTCCTCCGCAAACACACGAAACACCATCACGCGAGAGGTACGGACTCGCTGCAATGGCAAGATCCCTCGATGGTACCAGACAGATGCGGGGGAGGCTTTCCTGCTCGGTATGGATGTGATACTTGTATCAGCCACCGGGTCTGGTAAAACTCTCGCGTTTCTGTTGTGCCTGCTCGCAGACGACACCAAAAAATCTCAGCTCGTCATTGTTTCTCCGCTGAACATGCTTGAGAACGACATGGTATGTCTCACTTTACCCTGATGCCATTCTTCCCGAACGCGCTGACTATATGCACGTCTGCGTAGGCTGCTCGCTGCGACGCAATGGGGCTTCCGGCCCTCGTTGTGAACGCAGAACAATTCTCTGCCGACAAAACTCTACATCAGGTGCGTAAGCAATGTGTGATATTACTTTCGTCGCGTCGCTCACCCCCGTGTAATAGAAACTCCAAGATCATCGGTTTTGGGTGATACTCACTTCCCCCGAGATGATCTTTTGCCACCCCATGTTCTCTAACATGATGCAAGACGCGAACTGGACAAAGAACTTTATTGGTACAGTTATTGACGAGGCCCACTGCGTTCTGGATTGGAAAGACAAATTCCGCACAGCCTTTGGCCTCTTCGAGAAGACGCGGTCATACCTTCCGGGAAAACCGATATTTGCTGCCTCCGCCACTCTCACCCCCTCCGCAGTGAACTCGCTCATCAGCATTCTGTCGTTCACGCGCGACAACTCTTTCATTTTGAATTGCGGCAACGACCGACCGAATCTTACGACGATCGTCTGCAAAATGGTTGGCGGTGAGAACGACTTTCCCGCGCTTGACTTCTTACTCGATGAAGTAGCTGAAGATAAACCCCTTGTTCGGACGACTGTATTTTTCAACACCCGAGATACAACACGTCGTGCAGGTCAATACCTCAGAGAAAAGCTTCCTCCGGATTCCCTGTACCGTCAGCAAATCTTCTCCATGTGGGCAACCAAAAGTCCTAGAGCCAAGCACAAGATCATTAGACAATTCCGCAAGGGAAAAATCAATGTGCTCTTGGCAACTGAGGTTGCAGGCCTGGTGAGTACGATGTCCAATGAGTGCGTGCGTTGACTGATAAGCGCAACAGGGAATTGATTTTGGCAACATGCGACGCTCCGTTCAGTACCTCGCCCCTCGAAAACTCAGCAAGTTGACTCAGCACGTTGGCAGAGCAGGGCGCGATGGAAAACCGGCCCTCGATATTCTTCTCGTCGAACCGTCTGTGCTTCAAAAAGTGCGGAAACGCCGCGCAGCCTACACTACAGGCAAGGTGACGAACAAGGCACGAGAGACAGAGATCAAGGTTGAGGAAGTCGACAACAGCATGCCAATGGACGAAGATCTCCGTACACTGGATCCGGCGCAGAACGAAGAGGTTGAAGGAGAGGTCGAGGGCGAGGTTGAAGTCAGCGAGGAAGAGATTGAAGGAGAGGTCGAGTACGAGGTTGAAATGGGCGAGGACGAGCTGGAGGTTGAAGTTGGCGAGGCCGAGGTTGAGGACTGCGAGGGACTTGCAGGAGAGGTGAACAAGGAAGAAGGCGAGGTCGGGGTCGAGGACGACGATGAGGACAAAGACGAAGGCGAAGACGAAGGCGAAGACGAGGAGGAGGATAATAATGATGGCGGGAATGAGAGCAACGACCAGGGAGACAATATAGGTAATGAGGCAGACATGGAAGAGGGACAACGTGAGGACGACGAGGAGGATACAGATGAGGAGAATTACCGTAAGAATGTGGAGGAAAGCATGAGAGAGATCGCGGAAACGAAGGCCTGTCGACGCGCGGTCACAGACAGGTACTATGACAATCCGGTTACCAATAGAGGTCACAGTGAGCCTATCACCGTATCTGTCCACCCGCTGACTCCTATGTCCTGACAGTCCTCACTGTACCCTGCTGCAACAATTGCCTTCACAAACGCGGAGACAACCATCGGGCAGCTCTGTCTGAAGATGAGGCAAGCCTACTGGCTCTGATTGCATGCATCGAATCTCGCCCTCCTCCACCTGCACCTCCGCAGTACTCGAACAACACAAAACGACGCTGGCACGAACATTACAAATATGTCTTGCAGGACTTGCACGTATGGTGTCGCGAGACTTGGCTGTCTGACTTTTCCCACGGTGTACTTCCCGCTGAGGCTATCATCGACGACCAAGTGCTGATCACTCTCGCTAAGCATGCACATATTCAGACACTCGAGGACCTCAAGATTGCGCTGCCAGACTGGGACTGGGCTGATGAGCTAGGCCTTAGAGTACTCGAACAAAAGGACAACGCGGACTTCTTTTGGCTGACCGACCATGCACAAAAGAAGCAACAAAAGACTCGAGAACAGGCGGCGGCGACGGCAACACGACGCACTAATGCCAACATTGTACGAAACGCTGCAAGAAGAGATGCTCGTAAGGCGAGGAAACAAGAAGAAGAGGCCGCAAATCCTTCTGACCCACCAGGAAGTGTTCTGGAGTACGAGCCGGAAAGCAACGGGTTTTCTCGACAGGACTCCCCTCTGGTTATAGACGAAGAGCTTCTCCTATTGTTATCGTTAACAACGGAACCAGCTCCATGCTTTTTCTCTGAGTCTGCTACTCTGCTCTCGTCTATTACTGGGCTTCTGGAGCTTGTGTCTTTGGATACTTGTTCGCCTCTCAAGCTGACTCATGCGCCTAGACTATCAACAAAACGCAAGATTAATTGTGCCTTGGATTTTGTGTTAGCCATACGTGATGATCTGACAAACCCGTACAAAGAAGACCTGCCAAAACCGCAGCCAAAGCGTCGCAAAACTGCTAATAAGATCTCTCTGGATGTGACACCTGTCACGACTGCCACTAATGATTCCAGTGCTGTACTGTCTACCCCTTCAAGACCTCGGCCGCGGCCACAACCAGTAATCAGACTCTTCAAACCTCCTGTCGTTCAGTCTCCAAGTGAAGGTACCTCTTGTATCAGCATCATTGCATCTCTCTTCATGTACAATCTGCTGACAATCTTGTGCATGCATAGAATTGTCAAAGTCAATTGCAGAACCAGATTCAAAACCAAGGCCAAGACAAAGACAAAGACAAAGACATTAACTGCATGCCAGGTGCGCTATATCTGTTTTTGACAATGTCGGAACCAATGGCTCATCAATTGTGTCAGATACAAACAATGTCCTGTGATGGTTTGAGTGTTGTATGTGAATGAGCTTGCAGAACACCTTGTACAGCTGTTCAACCAGATGTGATTCAGATAGTGCATGTTCTACTGTATCAATACATGTGTGCCCTATGTAACTGGGATTTCTTCATTGTCTGAATCAACAAAAACCTCCTCAGTTGACCTTACTGAGACACACTTTACCTTCCAGCGACAAATTGTAGCCGTGAGCTTCTTATGGTCACCACCTAAAGATATGTAATCCAATGGTGAAGATGCTGTATGACGGCCAGGCCTGTAGACATGAGTAGAGTTGACTCTGTAGGATTCCTGCAGGCCAGCGACATCTTTTTCCCATTCAGGTGTTGTATGAGACTTTCCCCGTCGGAAGTGATTGAACTCAGCTTTGACATGGTCTTTGATTCGCCGCTGAGCCGGAATTGAGGCTGAAATTTTCTTGATGTATTCCCAGGTCAAGAAAGGGCCATGAACAGCAAAAGTGTGCTTAAAAATGTGAGCCACATTGAGACAATAGATGAGACATGCAATCAAGCTGACCTTAATATCTCGGATGTTATGCTCTTGAAGCATATCAAACGCAAGGAAGCGCCCCTCTTGGCCTGTGGTATTGGCAAGCCAGCAATAGCGCAAGATGAAGGATCTGAGGCATATGTAAGCAGCTGAATTGTACTATTGAGCTGTACAGCTTACCGTAGCTCTGGAGGCCACTCATGTTGAAGACCCTGCAGGAGCTCTAGGAGCTCGATAGCATAATTTGAGCTTGAACCACCATTGAACCGAAAGAGAAGACGTGGAAGAAGGTCCTCCATCCTACCAACATCTCCCGTCTTCATTGAGTCATCCAGCTCAATGTAGTTGAGTAAATCGCGGCAGAATAGAATGCCTTGCATGAGAACATCGTCTTGCTCCTCGACTGGAAGTTGTTTCTGAAGCTGCAGGGCAGCAGTGGATGCGTAGTTATCAACAATGCAAGCAGCAAGGTCATGAAGTTGGTTGGGCAGAAGGCTCCGCAAGTCAGAGAGCTTTGTGACCTTGGCAACGACACACCAAAGATCACGGAAGCGTGCCTCGGCGATATGCCACAGTGCTTCTTGCATTCCATGGTGGAACGGACCTAACAGGCATTTTTAGCAGACAAACAAGAGCTGTTCCATCAATGCATACCTTTAACAGATGGGCTATGTAGCCCCTTGCGTTTCAGAAGCTCAAAGCCGTGTCGGAGACCGAAGAGGTCCATACTCTTGTAGTATTGCTTGTGAAACGAATGCTCCTCAGCAAGCTGCGCGTGAAACCATCCAAAGATTTCGACAAGTTGATCAAATCTCTGGACAAAGTTGAAGTCCTCACTGCGGTCCTTCTTGATTGAGCGAACACGGACGGTCGTGAGTTGATCTCCAATCCAGACAAGCAGATGCTGAAAGACCGGATGGTTCCTTAACGTCTCCTCTGGTCCGTCCAGCTTGAGTTGTTTCATCCACTCATCGATGCATTGACGGGTGCCTTCTTGAGACGCAGACTCTAGATGTACAGTATCGAGAACATACTGGCGGACTGCGTGCGCCTTTCCAATAGGGAGCTGGTGAGTAGGAGCTGGACGTGTAAAGATTGGGGAATGCTTGTGCTCATACGAGTCAAAGTCAAAAGCCACAGTTCCAGTGAGAAACTTGAGGACATGATGGATAGCATGGAGTCGGAGGCAAGGCGCTGCAGCTAGTTCAAGTTTTTGAATTCCCACGGCTGTGATGAACTTGTCGACATTGGCTATGCGGTGCTGCTGATAGGCCTTGCGTTCCGGCCAGACCACGTTCAAGTCGGGGATGACAAAGAGCGTGGCAGCAGTTCCGCTGTCGAAGTGGTGCTGATTGGTGGTGCGCTGCTCGTAGACATGAAATCTGATGTTGAGATTGTCCTGCGAGAGGAAGATGGGATAGATAGCAACGTCTTCACGCTGCTGTCGCTTAGCGTCGTCCGAAAGCTTGTCAACAAGATGGTACACCCATGAGTGACTCATCGTGATTCCGTACGCGTGTGTTGTGTCGTGCGCCTTTGCTGCAAGCCCACTAGCCTTGAAGTAAACGCTGTTGAATTGCTGGAGACGGCAGCGTTTGTGCGAACAACCGTAGCAGCACGTACTTGCCATCATAACGATGGACTGAAATCGAACGTCAAACACAGGTTCACATGACATGCATGCACAAGTACTTACCGCCGTGTGATCCTTGTAGCTGTTTCGATCCAGCTGTGCGGGGGTCGACGACGCGCTGTGAAGTACATCCCACAGCACGGGAGCTTTCAATTTGATTGTGCTCGCTAAGTCTTGAAGGTTGAGCTCGAGCAGCTTGTTGGCGGTAAGGTCCTTTATCGGTGCGCGCATGACCGGAGCGAGCTCACGCATCTCGCGGTTGATGAGCACGTTGACATTCTCCACGGACCATTTGTCCAGCGACCTACGAGCAGCCTGGGTGCTGTATCCCTTCCCGTGCACGCGGTCGCGACCGCGTCTCCACTTGCGGACCATGAACGGGAACCGGTCGCTGTGCAAGAACACAGTGCGAGCGTATCTTCAACGATGGAGTCAGAATCAGTAGATAGCGAATTATAAACACTCGTACCTGATTCTCCCAGTATCCGCCTCCTCGCCTTGAAGCAGCGTCATGTAGTAGACAAGATTTGCGACGTCGAGGCTAAACTTCTCCGAGAGAACTTCGATGGCTCCTTCGATGCGTTTGGCGATTTCCTCGAGGCGGAGCATCTCCAGCGCTGACCTATACCTGTCTGTACGTCCGTGAACACCTGTTCTGTGCGGTAGGGCCTCGTCCCCTGATAATTCGTCGTCTGAGTCGAAGTCGACCGCCTCGTCGGGGTGAACTTCATTGTCGTCGTTCTCGAGGTCGACCTGAGGAGGGGGCATTGGCCTGGGTGCCATTTGTTGCGCACAGAGGCCGAGAGTCAAGCTAAGCGATGTAAGAAGGGGCGAGAGGAAACACAGTCGAGCGTTCGGGCTATAGTGGAGGCAAAGAGCAATGAGCGCGATGTTGGAGTTGCAACGTTATCTTATTGCAGGCGCCGGAAGATCTGACGTTTCTTCGTGATCGCCGAGGCATGCCGCGAATGATCTACCCCCACACGGGCGAAAAAGACCAGACGTTCTGCTGCCGCAGAACTCACAATCCGCGCCATCATTTTCTCAATCCAGCATTTTTGAAACACCATCAAAAGTACTATACTGTTGTAGAACCCCTTTTGCAAACGGGTACGCTGTTGCAAATCAGCCTCCAGCCTCAATCACACCTTGTTTTTTGTACCGGTAAAAGATGTATTATATAGAATTTTCCTCAAACAATATGTACATGTACTTTTTGTAATATTCGAGGGAGGGATGCAGGCTACCGAGTGTTACCGGTGTGTTTTCTGCCGTCTTGTGCACGCATATCTGACCATATCTGACAAGATCCCAAAGATCCCAGCGAGCGGTGAGCACAAAAACCTGGAATCTACCTCGCCTACACCACCGCTTCATTTCCATAAGCTTCAACTCATTGTCAGAGATGCGAGTGAGCTTGGGAGGGGAAAATTCTGAATTGTCGTGACAAAAGGCGCAAGCAGAGTGACAAGGGGTTCAAACTCCGATTAGTGTAATATACATGGCGACCAATGACGCATACTCGACTGTGCTTGTGAAATAATAGCCACTCTTTTGATTTGTATATAAATTCACTCCTTTGCTGTACATACTCGTATAATTTTCTAGCTACGTTCGTCTCTCACGCGATGTAAATGTAGCTTCGTCTACTTCGACTCAACCTCTGTACAAGGGCGCTTCGTGACAAGCCGAGCAGTGATTGAACTTGCCGTGTGACAATAGCATCAATTTGTGACTCAAAACGGGTACGCTTTTGCAAAACCTGACTCTCGACGACGGCAACGTTCCGCTCGTCGTATTACACGATTTCTCATCCTTCAAACCTCCGGATATCATACGTGAGATGGTCTTCTAGGAAATAAAGAAAAAATTGTAATTTTTGGGCCAACACTCATGTGCCCACACTTTTTTCAATACGCTCGATGCAAATAAATTTGCAAAGCTGGTTCTACAACAGTATAAGGCAGGAGCCCTGGCGACTGCCTCCGGGAGCGCAGCGACCGTGTCTCCTGAACGAGACTAATGCAGAATGAAGATTGGAATATCAAGGTTAACCAGCAGGCGCACCACCCGAAGCCGTGGTGGCAGCAGAAGCTCCCATCCCACTGGCCGCCCCGCTCCCATCCCCCACAACACCCTTCTTCTCCGCAATCGCCGACTTGATCTTCTTCAACAGCTCCGTCGCCTGAGCGACATACTCAGAGTTGCTAGCAGCAACACGCTCCATGTACACCTTCGCCAACTCGAGGTCCCCTCCGTGTGCAACGTGGTATTTCGCGACTTCGACGCACGAGCCGGCGTATTCGTTGATCGGACGGTCTGTTCCAGCATGCCGAGTTAGTGTGTGGGCTCTTCCACTATTGGCAATCTATGTTTAGGGGGGGAGGGAGGGGATACATACTGTTTGCAGCGTATGTTTCCACGATGTAATTGTGACACACCGCTTCCTCCGACAGCTCTTCGAGAATCTTGTAGATTCCCGCCATCCGAAGCCGAATCGCGGTTTCGAAAGGATCGGCACCAATGAGGGCACGCTTCAGGCACTCGAGTGCTTCGCGGTACCTGGAAAGAAAGAAAAAAGCCAGAGGAAGGTGAGTTCAAACGTTTAACACGGGATAGAGAACAACTGTCGCAGAGCCACATTGTCACCTGTAGACTGAAAACTACGAAGGGAAGGGAAAGTGGTGACGAACCTTCCCATCTCCTGGTAGCACATACCCTGGGCTTGCCAGATTCTGACATCATAAGGCCTGTGTTGATCCGAGGGAAAGGAAAACGGATGAATCAGCAAAAGTTCGCGCGCGCAAGCGAGTATAGGGAGCGCACCGAAGCGAAGTAGCGTGCTGGTAGTAATACAACGCATAGTCGTGCATGCTAAGCAATTCGTACGCTTGTCCCAGACCGTACCAGGCCCTGTAGTCTTTGCGATTCACATCTGCATGAGATAGACGCCAACAAGGCGTAAGACACCTGGAACAGAAAGAGTCAGCTGAAACGAGCCCACGCACCAACAGCTTTGCGGTATGCCTCAATCGCGGCATGAGCGTTTTTCATCTCCACATATTCATGTCCCATCAACGTCCATGCAGATAGATATGTGCGGTCCAATTGCGTCGCACGCTTGAAGTACTTGATGGCTTTGTCGTGCTGTGATCGGAGGGAGTAGTGATTTCCTGAAACCAAGAGCATCCAACATCAGCGACAGCGCACGAGGCGTCTCTGGAGGACATACCAACAAGACAGCATACTTCTGGGCGATCTTTGTCCAGAACGAGGAGCTCGTGGGCTAGTCGAGAGAGCTCCAAACGGTTCTCGGTTACATAAAGAATGTTGGAGTACACGTCAATATCGTCTACTCTGCAGTCCTCTATCGTCAGAATCTTCTTAAACTGAGCCTCTGCCTGTCCAAAATCTGTACAGACATGAGCGTTCAAAGCACCAAGTAAAGGTGAGAAATACGTGCCGTGTAGATGGTAGAGCACGCAGGCCCGTAATGACATGATCCAAGTACTCTTCGGGAACATATCCTCATGCAGAAGTCTGTCGCATAGCACCAGCTCATTCTCGGATGGGCTATTGAGACTGTTGAGGGTCTTGATTTGGAACATTTGAACCAGTGGATGACTAGGAGGTAAAGGAAGCAAGGGCAAGATGGACGATAGCTGCAACATTCGGATGAATTACACGGACGACAGGCGGACTTGTAAAGCATACCTCCTCTCCATCGTAAACGCATTCACCGAGCACCGTCCATGCTGACCAATTCCACGGGTATGTTGCGATCGACAAGAGAGTAGATTCGATAGCCTCTTCGCGCCTTGAAAGACGTAACAAAAACAGTGATTTCCTGTCTTTGAACTAGGCGGGTCATTACAAATATGTGCCACGAATGATACGCACAAGAACAGCAGCCAGGGATCTCGGGTGTCTGCAATAGTTGCTGAGATGTTTTTGAGCAGTACCGTCGACACTCTGTTTAATGGGTTCGGCTGCTGCTCTCTAGAGCCTAAAGAATAGCGATCAATCAATCAACCCTTGATGTCAAGTAGATACTCACGAACCGTCCAGTTTGTACCAGTTCGTCATCGAGTTCTTTTCGCTAACCTTTGACCCGCTTGTTATCAACCGCCTGAACGAGTAGAGCATTAGTCGAACCTACGATGAATTGACTGTAGGCTTTCATGAACACTGCTTTTGCACTCTTTGCATTCCTCAGCCGGGGAACAGCCCTGATGTACTGTTTGTTGTCCATGAAAGCTTTGCAAGCCATGAGATCGTCTGCCTCCAGTGCCTGTAGCTGCTTTTCGCGCTCTATGAGTTCTTCTGACAAAGGCCGTAGGGTAGGCGCGTGCGGATGCTTGTCAAGAGGTAGAGAATTCCCTGCGGTGATGTCAGCTGGCGGAGAAGGATGAGGAGAGATGGGCATAGGAGGGTCTTCTAGCTGTCGCTCCTCCGTCTTTGTGGGGATGAAGGTCGTGGTACTAGGTCCGAGACCAGCCTGACGTTTTGCCGGTGCAATTGAGAGCAATAGCTCTGCAGCCCTACGCGCCGATGTATAAAGACCGGTGAGCCAGCAGCGCAAGACATACGTACCATTTTGAAGCAACCAAAAGCCCTCGATCATCACACTGGCGAGCAGCGTCTCTAAGAGCAGCGACCATTTCGACGTCCACAGGCAGGGCCTCCATCGTAATGAATGGTTCTGGGTGGGCATAGGCTTCAGCAAATGCACTCGTTGTTTTGTTACTAGCGACCACCTACCTCAGGCTTTGGGATGTGGTGGCGGTGGCACACTGCCTGCTCCGTGACGTGACGCCCGTTACGGTGAACCGGTGCACGGGTGTCCATGACAACTTTTGATCCGACAACAGATTGTGGCGCACTTGGGGAAAAGCGGCTGTGTCGCAAGATCATCCGAGTCTTCCCGCACACCTCCCTTTGAAGTGAGTCCAGGTTGTTTCTTGCATTATACAAGGACCTTTCCTCAAGCTTCGACGTGGACTGCCGCTGCGTGCCCACCGCCGTACAGAACGAACCATGCACGGGGAAGCAGGTGTTATCACGAGGTGTTATCACGGACGCACGCTGTAAGCTCTGCCAGCTTCTCCTGTCTCAAAAAAATGTTGAGACACATCTGCAAAGCAGTTAAATTGGGGCCAGCTGTTCGTTTTTGCGAGACTTACCGGAGCCCAGCTGCCCAGCTATCAATTTGTACCAGTTTCATGTGGTTCTCGAGCTGTGGTGTACAATAGGAGGTCCAGAGGTGTTTCAAGCTGCAACACATAAATACCGCAGCTCGCCTGCTTGTGTCTTTACAGCTCTGAGAGTTCCCCATTCCCGTTCGTCCAAGCCAACTCACACAAGCTAGCACTGGTTGGTGCGTATTATACCCACTATGCGATTTCGAAAGCTCATTCTGACACATGTTCTAGTTATCTTGCTGTTTTTCCATTCTCTATACCAAAGCCCAAGCCCCAAACGATTTGAGACGTCCCACACCTCTCTTGTTTTTCCATCATGCGCCCCCCCACTATCGCTCTCGCATTAGTTGCTATCGTTGGTCCCGCTGTATCTGCACCCATTGCCTCCAGCACTGGGTCTTCTGACGCCCCATCAGGCAGTTCAACTGCCATCGCTGCTGTTGACGATAGATTGTACGCTCGCCGTGCACTGTAAGTCGACTTTGCTCATCAACATTGCACGTATTATTGACTCTTTACTCTCTGCATGCAAAAGCGACTCTAGCGCATCTGTTCTGCATCGTCGGATGCCTCTCAATTTCTTGAGGTTGAACACTGGGTTTTTATGGCTTGTCGCTGGATCATATATTCCTATCGAGGCGAATGCCGTCAAACAGTGAGGGGGGTCTGTTATCGATGTTTCACATCATACTCAGTTAACATCTGCAGAGCTCTAAGCCGCCGTGAAGAGCCTGCGACTACAGAGTTCGCTGATCTACACGCTCGCCAATATCTTGCTGCGGAAGGGATTAAGAAGGGGAAGGGGAAGGGCTGGATCAAGCCAGCTGTGGCGCTAATTGCCGGATTCGGTTTAGGCAAAATGTTGGGGTTTGGGAAAGGGTGAGTCGATTACATCGATGTTGCACGTGACGTTAAACTCTGCAACAGCCCCAGTCCACCCAGCAGCATGGCCGCCAACGAGGCCTTGGCCAATGGCACCGACACCGGCAACAGCACCGCCACCGACCTCGGCAACAGCACCGCCACCGACACCGGCAACAGCACCGACACCGGCAACAGCACCACCACCGACCTCGGCAACAGCACCGCCACCAATCTCGTCAACAACACGGCCACCGACCTCGGCAACAGCACCGCCACCGACTTCGGCACCAGCACGGCCACCGACTTTGGCAACAGCACGGCCACCGACCTTGGCAACAGCACGGCCACCGACTTCGGCACCAGCACGGCCACCGACTTTGGCAACAGCACGGCCACCGACCTTGGCAACAGCACGGCCACCGACATGGGCAACAGCCTGGACAGCCTGTCTCGTCGCGATGGTTTCAACGGGGATCACAGCTTTGCCCAAGCACTTTACCCCCGGTGAGTAGTCTTCCGCCCATTGGTGTTGGCCAGCACTGACATAACGAATGTCAGGGAGGACTTATCCGACTACAAAACTTTCGCCGAGACGCTTGCGCGCTCGTTTGATCTTGAGGCTCGCAGCTCCAACGAGCTCGACTGAAGGAGAGGACCGACATGACAAGTTGTTTGCATTATACTATGCCTGTTTGATTATCTAGAAACGTAGCTTTGTTTGCACTAGCGCTGTGTTTGCTTCAGCATGTGTGCGGTCATACACTACAATTTAGATGCCATCGCTCGTGCGTTTTACGACGTTCAGCGCTTGCGTTGGATATCCTACGTTCCTTCATCCATATATTGGCGTAGGCTATCAATAGTTGCCTTGTCGAGGATGTACCACGTCGCGCTCGCGATTCCGCTGGCACTATTGGCCGCTCTGCTGAGGTTGTACATGATTCTTCCCCGGGCAAAGTTAACAACCAAGGGTACTCGCCCAGCTTCCGAGCCCTGCAGAATAGGTGTGTTCCTGGGCTCAGGTAAAGATTCACCATACTATGCATATTGCTCGGAGAGCTAAGACCTTCAGTTAGGTGGACATACGGCCGAGGCACTCACGCTTCTATCAGCCTTGGACTTGACCCGCTACAACCACCGTACCTACATCGTGAGTCGCGGCGACACGCTGAGTGCGAAGAAAGCCAGAACTCTAGAGTCGCTCAAAGCTGACGCTCCTGCAGACAACGTGAGTCCTGTTCACAAAAGTCGCAGCGACCGCCAAGTTTATCGCTCGGTCATTGGGATTCGCTCTCTCAGCCGGCATACAGAATAATAACGATCCCACGGGCGCGCCGCGTGCACCAGTCGTTACTGACGACACCGTTCACGTCCGTGCAATCCCTCGCCATCTGTGTTTACCATGTCATGCTGGTACCCTTGCTTTCTGGAGAGCGTTTTGCGGACGTGGTGCTGCTCAATGGACCTGGGACGTGTGTGATGGTATGCATGGCAGTCTATGTCAACAAGGTGACCTTTGGCAGCACAACATTCTGAAAATGCGGCTCAAAATACATGCCAGTTCCTCGGATTGTACTCACCGAAGTTGGTCTACGTCGAGTCTTTCGCTCGTGTCCGGAGACTCTCTCTTTCCGGCAAACTCTTGCGGCACTTCGTCGACAGGTGCGTCCTTAATCCGTCCAACTAGCCGTCGCAAACTTTTGACACACTGCTACTCTTCCACTTCTACAGATTTGTAGTGCAATGGCCAGAGCTGGCTGCTGGGGATTCTAAAGCTGACTGTCGAGGGTGGCTCGTGTGAGTAGCCTATGGGGATTGACAGGAATAGACAACAACGATGAGTAAAAAATGCCTTTCTCCTTGCTTACTCACACTTCTGTGTTGATGAGCGAATGTGCATGAGTGATGGTAGCATGGAGTCACAATATGGTCGGGTGGGCAATTTTTGCTCGTGTGTTCGAACTGTTGGTCACAACACACATTGTACTCAATATGTACATAGGAAGAAATGGACAAATACGAGGCGCAGGCCATTGTGCACGTAGTCACTACTTCCTGGTCCAGCGGTCCTCACCATCATTGCCAGCCCTTCGTTTCGGACTAGCGCTGCGACGATCCCGCTTGCTAGGTTCCCACCCTCCTCCGCCGCCCGTCTGTGGAGGGTGTAACTTTCGTTCCAGTTTTTGGCCGTGACGCAAAGATGACACGAGGTCCTTCGAAGCAAGCCTCAAGTGCATGAAGTTACAGAAACCTCCACGGTTGCATTCTCCATTTTCATTTTGACGACAACAAGCCTCTCGGAAGTCAGTTACTGGCGACAACTCCGCGTACAGCGGACGACCTGGAAGAGACGACCACGTTCAGCACTGGGACGCACAAGAGTATACGCCTTCGACGCACCTGCATACCACCGGTCATTCAAATTGTCTACAGCAGCCTGAGCCTCAGTCTCCCACTCGTAACGTGCGTACACATTGCCGATCAAGTGGTCGCCGACATTGTCACAAACCTACGCGTGAAACAAAGTGAATACAAGCATAGTAGGGTTCATTGGACACATACATGGAGCTCCAACAGATGTCCAAACTTTGATAGCTCGCAGTAAAGGTCTTCATACACAGCGTCGAACCCTTCCTGTAGGTCTTTGTCTGTAAGCTTACATACGGGGTCGTGCGCGGGGTTGTGGTAAACATTAGGTAGGAGTATCGTTTGCGAGAAGGCGGGCTTGATATGCTTTCTGGAGCAGCGGTCGCCATGTCTACATGCACCTATCTTGAAGGAAGTCAGCATTGGTCATTCTAGAGTACAAGCATCGCCTTACCTTGTAGTAGAAAGAGCAATTGACACGGTCTTGCTCAGTACCGAAGATGTTGGCCTACAGGACGGTGAATGAAAAGGAATGTAGGAAATTAAAAGATGTTACGCACAAGATGAGAAGCCATTTTGGAGATGCACTGAGCTGTGGGTCGTATGTGAGGACGACTTGGACCAACAGTGGCAATTTCAAGCGGAGTGTGAATCGGAGGTTCAAGGTCTCATCGGTGATTCCTGCTTGTTCTTGTTTGCTCTCCAACGTTCCACGTAAGTTGCCAATTCAAGTTTCCGGTTGGTGTCCAGGTGAGTTGACCGGCCACAAATATGTATTGAGCAGATGAAAACTATCTATCTTGGATCATGTACAACCTGTTGCGTCAAACCTCTCGATGCACATGAAGCCGACCGCTATTGCGGCTATTGGTGGACCTCCTTGGCAGGAGTTGCAAATCTCTCCTTGGCACTGTCCGTGACGACTCTGCTTCCCGAAAGGATGGCGTTTCAGGCAAATCTGTCAACTCGACTTACTCACTAGAGATGATCAATGCAACAAGAAACCAGTCGGTGTGCTTTCCTTTCTTGCGCGAGTTGCTGTATCTGACGGATATTGTACAGAAATACCAGTTTGCAGGTAGTGAACGGCGTATTCATCGCTTCCGCCATCCCTTTGATGCCTGATAGCTGCTATGCACCAAGCCGTTACAGTGCTACCTGTGCAACCGTTTGTGGTACCCGCCACTGCGGCATCGGCCACACCAGTGCCCCGAGTCTGAACCGATCATGGTTCAGCGAGACAGTCATCATTCGAAGCAGCCATTAATGCATAGCAGTGCGTATTCTTTGGGGCCCAATTGTGACGTTCGGCTTGTGAAGCTGACATTGTACATTGGGCATTATATTTCTGTAGCTGTCCCCCAGTAAACCAATCAGACTTCCCTGCGTCGTATGGATGGCAAGAAGCAATTGTTTCATGATATATGTGCTCTCATTTGGGGCACTAGTTTTTGTGCGCGTTCCCTCATACCCATGTTTTTCTTTGATTTTGTGACAGGCAGATCACCTATCAAGCTCGCAGACAACCGCCCTAAAGGCGTGCCCCTTCAACTGATACCGAGAGGTCAGGATTGCCCCATCATCTTCTCAGTCGATGAGAGCCCCTCAATTGTACGTATGTTGCAATAATCTCTTGGCATGCCAAGCTTAACGACGTTCACACTCTAGTCGCATTAATATTGCTGCGTAGCTTCCTACGGCGGTTGAACTGAGGCTTCCATTCAATCGCCTTTGGCGAGCACATCGGCAACCAATTGAAGATGTCACCAACAATGTCTCATTGATACGCAAAAAATCAGAAGAGCAGGCACTGCTTCCCTATCTCACCGTCAAAGGTGTTCGTCAGACGCCTTGCGCAGCCCTGCCTCAAGCAGTTGATGAACAATTGGCGCAGTAAACACGGTGCCCAGCATCAGGAAACAATGCGAAGGCTACCTGAGCTCCCAGCTGCTACGGAGTGCTCCGGAGAGCTCCGTAGCTGCCGGAGACTCTGTTTTATTTCCTGATGAGATACATAAGATCAGCATACGCCAGAGACATTTGATTCACGGCGTCTTTCGCCTTTGACATACCGCACAGGCGAGCGTACGTCTGCTAAATTTCTCCAGTGACTGCGCTGGTATTCATTGTTTCCGTATTCATTCGAGCAGCATTCAATACGCCGATGCTTCTGACTTGACTTCAATGTTGACTGCAGGCCGGTACGTGCCCGAACACGTAAATACTGTTGAAGGCGTGCGTGAATTTGATTGCAGGTTCTGATCTGTACTGTGTACCTATCCCGAGGCCCTTGAGGACTTTCAATCATTTTCGAAACTATCTGCTCAGTCCCATGCCAAACGAGTATAATTCCATGCCAAGCAAGTCAAACTAGGCCTAGGTCGTTGGATGGGCTCAGGCGCTGCGGATAGCAATTCTTCGTTCTCTCCGGTTGTCGTATCCGGAGTACATTCTCGATATCATGTTCGCAGATGATATCGAGAGCCAGAGTACTTGATAGCCTGAGTTGGCTGTGGACGAACAGCGTGGAAACGTTCTCAAACCGACTGCGCACTGAACGAAGTAAATTGCCTCTCAGACACTAATAGTCTGTCTATCGCTTGACCAGTATAAGTAGTGCTCTGAGCGCAGGATATTAGCGATGAATTGGTAGATGGCGGAGCTTTTGCATTGAACCACTATTCACTCAGAAAAAACGATTTATATCCGTAATTCTTTACGTGGAGTGAAATCGCCCAAGTTGCCATCCAGGACCCTTGTCCCACACCTCCATGCGATCCTCGCTGCGTGTTCTTTGACAAATTCTCACGCGGTGGACAAGATCTGCATGTTTCCGAAGACACGATCCAACATCTTATCTTATCGACGCAGGACAGGCAGAACTTCACGGTATCTGTAGGCTGTAACCCTGACCTCAGGTTACAACAGCGCAACAGCACAGTTCCATTTTAGATAGTTTCCTTTCTCGACCTAACTTACAAATACGTCTTCCTACGTACTCCCACATTCTCATTCGTCCCCGCCGTCTCACTCCAGATCATATATAATCCCCCTCCTTTGACGTCGAAGGGCTCATCCCTTTCTGTCCCGACGTTGAAGGTATGCACACACTCCTTTATTACATCCTATATACTGATCCCTTTCTGTCCCGACGTTGAAGTCAATACAAATATCGTGCTAGTTCCGTCTTGAGTGTTTCCCGCTGACGCGGGTCTTCCACTTTTTTTTGAACTCCACACGAAAATCGCTGTTCGTCGTTAAACGCCCGCCGTCCACCGCACGCCGTCCTCACCGTATAATCGGTCTCCACTCAGTCTGGCTAACACACGTTCGACCACACGAAGAACGAAGGAAGCCTTCAGTACACTACCGTTCGCCGACTACGACCTTACCGAGACCACCGCATATACTACGACGTCGCCCAACATAGACACACCTTCGGACGACTTGGACGAACCAGACTACGTGTTCGTACGACCACACACACGAAGCTCTGTCGACCAACTACGATTTCCTGACCCTCTCAACACCGGCTCGGGTGTAATACCTCCCTCACAAGAATCCTCTTCTCATTCAACTCGCGTACCCACACCGCCCTCTCCTTGCGCCCGAACATACACACCACCTCCCTCTCCCTCTGTCTCCCTGTCACTGTCGTCGAGCGGCTCTGAATCTGACGAACAGTACGTGACCGTCACCTACAACACGCCGACAACTATCATGTCCGAAAAGTCCCAAATCGCCACCATCATCAATAACACTACCAACAAAACCCCTCCCGTCTTAACCGCTGGTTCTGTGACACCAGAGGTCTGGCTGCAGTTCCAGATCCTCTGCGGGTTCTTTTTCGACGCAAAGAAAACCGACGATGATAAGAAAGTAACCGCCATTGGTCCGTCCTTCGCAGATCCGCTCATCTCGACATGGTACTTCAGCAACAAGAAGCGACTACAGACCATGACCTTCGAAGATTTCTCTGTCGAATTCCGCACGCGCTGGTTCAAGCGCAACTGGTCAGACAAGATCAAGGTGCAGATCAAACAAGGCTTCATGCTCGACACGGATAATTTCGATAACTGGGTTGAAAATCTTGAACGCACCAACACGCTCTTGACTGACACGGCCGAATTTATGGACGAAGCGGAACTTCGCTCGCATCTTACCACGCATGTCTGCCAGAAGCTCAGGGACTACTGCTCCGCCGAAGGGAAAGCTCTGGCGACTTACCAGCTCCTAAAAGATGGCCTATCTGTCGAAGACGAGAAACGCCGCGCCTTTCTGCGCGACCTTGCTGCCGCAACGCGCCGATACGCCGTGTCTACCTCTGCCGCGGCCTACAAACCCACCTTGGGTTCGAGGATCTCCGACGCTAAACCTCCGCTTCCTTCTCGCATCACCGACTCTAGGAACGTTCCTACTGGCAGTACGAAACGCGTCACTCTACCGAAGCTTACGGACACCGAACGCAACTATCTCGGATTGAACAAAGGATGCTTTAAGTGTCGTCGCGCAAACGTCAACCATTACACGAAGGAATGTCCAAACGACTGGCCAGACGCAGCCACGTACGTACCACTTGTTGCACCAAACTGGGAGCCTCCCGCGGATTTGAATGCATCGACTGCCGGCTCCACCTCGAATACTGGCTCCTCTGCATCCCGTGGTACCTCTGGAACTAAGGCTCCTCGCAATAACCGTGTCGCTGCGATATCCGAATTATCTGATGACGACGAGGTCTTGGCTGTTGGCGCGTTCAACTACAACGCTTCGCCTCCCGCTCGCTTCAGCTCTGTGCTCGATGAGGGCGACACAACGGACGAATCCGAGTACGTCCCCCCTTTCACCTGTCGCCACCTGTACTGGGACGCGCTCGTCCATTCTCCGTCTGCGTTTACGACACCCGTCAAGATGCTGATTGACTCCGGTGCACCGGCTATTCTAGTTGACGACTCCCTCGTGACCCGTCTTGGTCTTCGACGTCGACAGCTACCACAACCGAAGACTTTTGGGGCGGCATGGGGTGGTGATACGCAATTAGCAAAGGAATGGGTCAAATTTAAAGTCTCGAACTCGCAATACTCTTGGACCTCCCGTACATGTAAAGCACTTGTTGTTTCCAACCTTTTCGTGCCTGTAATTCTCGGTCTACCCTTCTATACAGCCAACGGCTGCTCAATCGATCCCGTTCACGCAACCATCACACAACAGTCTGACGGACTCGACATCATCAACGCGCCGGCTACACTTTGCAACGCTGATACATCATCTCCTCAACAACGACGTAAGGATCGCATCGCGACTGCAAATACCCATGAGGAACTCGCATTCTTAGAGCAGAATCAGAACAGGATCGCCTTTCGTGACACAATGCGAGAACTCGCCCTCGAAACCGATGCATTCCCGCCTACATGTGAACTTAATGATGGCAACAACTCGCATGTATCCCTTACCATCAGCGCAATTCGCAACACAATTGAGAACCTGGCTGACCTGGCATTGCTAAAAAGGGAGAACGACAGGATGCGCCGCCGCTTCGCTGACTTGTTCCCTGACGATATCCCGCACATTGCTCAGCTGCCTACCGATGTGTACCACCGATTCCGCCTTAAGGACCCCGACGCGATCATCGCGCGCCGCCAATACGAATGTCCAAAGAAATACCGGGAGACATGGCAAACACTTCTAAATCAACATCTTGAGACGGGACGCCTGCGTCCCTCATCCAGTCCTTACTCGTCTCCTGCGTTCCTCATACCCAAATCTGACCCTACCGCGCCGCCTCGTTGGGTCAACGACTACCGCGCACTCAACGCGAACACCATTCCAGACGTCCATCCTCTGCCGCGCATCAGCGAAATCTTATCAGACTGTGGTAAAGGACGATACTGGGCAAAGATAGACATGACCAACTCCTTCTTTCAAACGTTGGTACACCCTGACGACATTGCTTACACCGCCGTATCGACACCGTTCGGGTTGTACGAGTGGACGGTGATGCCACAAGGATGCCGGAACGCTCCAGCAACACATCAAAGACGAATGTTCTCTGCACTCCGCGAATTCATTGGGACTATCTGCCACGTGTATCTGGACGACATTATTATCTGGTCACAGACTATCGATGAACATCGCGAAAACGTGGAGAAAGTCCTCAACGCGCTACGCCGACACTCGCTTTACTGCTCGCCGAAGAAAACAGACTTGTTCTGCGTTGAACTTGACTTCCTAGGCCATCATATTTCGCGACGAGGTGTTGAAGCAGACCCGAAGAAGGTCGCTAAAGTGCTCTCTTGGCCTACACCTAAATCCACAACGGACGTCTTATCATTTCTCGGACTGGTGCGCTACATTGCGAACTTCCTGCCCGCACTAGCTCAGCATACACACGTCTTAAACCAACTCACCACCGCCGACGCCGAAAAGAACTTCCAATGGACCGAATTGTACGATGCTGCATTTCGCGCGGTGAAGGAGCTTGTAACTTCACGCGAGTGTCTCACTGTCATCGATCACGACGATATGCAGTCCAACAAGATTTTCGTATCGACTGACGCATCCGATTACTGTTCTGGGGCGGTCTTATCTTACGGCGAAACCCTACAAACCGCACGCCCTGTCGCATTCGAGAGCCAATCGTTCAAAGGCGCCGAGCTGAACTATCCGGTACATGAAAAGAGTTACTCGCGATCATTCGCGCGCTGAAGAAATGGCGAGTGGACTTGCTAGGAGTGCCATTCGAAATTTACACCGATCACAAAACTCTAGAAAACTTCGACAGCCAACTTAACCTCTCGCGTAGACAATGTCGGTGGCAAGAATTTCTCAGTCAATACGACTATCGTATCATTTACATTGCAGGGAAAGACAACTCACCCGCGGATTCAATGTCTCGGCATCCAGAATCTCTCCACAACGCAACGCGCGCGCAGAACTCCGTCGACGCCGCGTCGTCATCTGGTGACCACCGCGTAGGCGCTATTAACAGCATGGAGATTCGCAGTGACCCCAAATGGATCGACGACTTACTTATTGGATACGCGGAGGACAAATGGACCTCTCGCGTGATAGACCTACTATGGGACGCCAGCGCGAAAGCCAAGGTAGATGCTGTGCATCACTCCAAAACAGCTGCGAACGCCTTACGAGATGGACTACTTGACGGACATGTCTCTGGTGGATTCCTTGTGCGAGGTCGCCTTCTCTTCGTGGCGGAAAGGCTGGTGATTCCTCGAGTTCGGCACCTGCGCGAACAACTCTTCCGGCTTGCACACGACTCACTGGGTCATTTCGGTGGTGACAAATTGTACGCGGCACTGCGGTCTAGCTATTATTGGCCACATATGCGAAAAGAAATCGAGACATTTTACGTACCCGCATGCGAGCAGTGTCAACGCAACAAAGCTCCGGCACGCAAACCCGTTGGGCCATTGCATCCGCTACCCGTGCCTGACGGACGATGCGAGAGCGTCGCGATTGATTTCATCGGCCCCCTACCGCTTGACGAAGGGTTCAACGCAATCGTGTCCATGACCTGCCGCTTGAACTCGGATATCCGCATCATTCCTTCTAGGTGGACATCGATGCAGAGCAATTTGCGCTCTTGTTCTTTCATCACTGGTACTGCGAGAACGGGCTGCCCGCCGACATAGTCTCCGACCGTGATAAACTGTTCATGTCACGGTTTTGGAAGGCGTTGACGAAACTCACCGGTGTCTCACTTCGCATGTCTACATCGTACCACCCTAGACTGACGGAGCGAGCGAGCGTTCCAACAAGACCATCATACAAGCCCTCCGATTTCATGTTGAGCGAAACCAAAAGGGTGGGTCCGTGCTCTCCCCGCTGTGCGTTTCAATTATAAGAACACCGTCAATGCCTCCACGGGATTCTCACCGTTTCACTTGCGATACGGACGTTCCCCGCGTCTATACCACCTTTGTCCAACGCGAACGCGAAAACCTTATTCAAGTCCATTGGTCCTGAGTCTCTCGACGCAAAGGCCATCATCGAAAGAATCGACACCGACACGTTAGAGGCACAGGACAACCTGTTGCTCGCGAAAGTCAACCAAGCACACCACGCGAACAAACACCGCTCACCGGAAGTGGTTTACCAAGTCGGAGATAAGGTCCTATTGTCCACCTTCCACCGTCGAAGAGACTATATGCGACGAGGCGACAATCGCGTCGCGAAATTTATGGTGCGATACGACGGACCTTTCACAGTGACGAAGGCTTGCCCAGATACATCCGTTTATACGCTGGATCTCCCAAGTTCAATGCATATCCACCCCACCTTCCACGCTTGTTGTTACGACCGTTCTTGCGAAACGATGCAGATATGTTCCCTGAGCGAGAATACGAAGAGCCCGGGCCAATCGCAACGCCTGACAGTATGGAACACGTCGTAGAACGTATCCTGGATCGTCGAAAGATTGGTCGTGGTTTCCAATACCTGGTACGATGGCGTGGCTATGGACCAGAACACGACGAATGGTTAGCGGGTAGCAAAGTGGATGATCTCGCACCGCTCGATGACTTCCTCCGTGAACAAGGGCTGCCTGGCGCTTCTGTACCCACTGCAAATTCTTCAGGACCGAGAGAGTGTAACCCTGACCTCAGGTTACAACAGCGCAACAGCACAGTTCCATTTTAGATAGTTTCCTTTCTCGACCTAACTTACAAATACGTCTTCCTACGTACTCCCACATTCTCATTCGTCCCCGCCGTCTCACTCCAGATCATATATAATCCCCCTCCTTTGACGTCGAAGGGCTCATCCCTTTCTGTCCCGACGTTGAAGGTATGCACACACTCCTTTATTACATCCTATATACTGATCCCTTTCTGTCCCGACGTTGAAGTCAATACAAATATCGTGCTAGTTCCGTCTTGAGTGTTTCCCGCTGACGCGGGTCTTCCATAGGCCAGTTCAACTAATGAACAATACGGTTCCCACGTAGTCAATAGGTTGTCACTTTGTACTCGTGCATGGCAATGATATTTGCCGTATACATTCAATTCATGTAGTCTAAATTGGTATCTGAGGTTACACAAAAGACAAAAAGTCCACATTGAAGCCAATAATCTACCAGAATAATTTAGAGCCCAGAAGATTGTGGCCAGTCATTAGAGCGGCGTGATGGGTCCCAAGACATGAAGGAGTCCTCGCATGGAGGACTCGGATAGGAAGACGCCGATTTGAAATCCCACGAGCGAACGCTTGCATGAAGAGAATGGGGAGCAACGGTAGCGGTCATGCCGCCGGTACGACCTGAAGCCGTCGACGGTAAAGATGGAGCATACGTGGCGTGATGAGGTCCGAAAGGGTTGAACGTTGGCGTTGTAGTGTTCACGTTGGCTAGAGCCTCGCTGCAGTCACATGTGATGATTAGGTTCATGTCAAATAGTGTGGACGAAAAGACTCACCTCGCTCGCCGGTCCAAATCTGCGATACGCTGGTGGATCAGGCAATGCGACGAGGGGTGATGCTTTGAGTTATGGCCTAGAACTTCAGCTGCTCGTCGAAGACGAAGCGAAAGCTCTAGCACGACGCTATAGCTAGTCGCATCGGTTAGACATCCGCAGTGGCCACGTTCGTGATGCACAAGACACGGATTATGGTTCGATATGCTGAGGTTCTCACTGCGGATGAGGCCATCGAGAAGATTGTCTATGCCATTGTCCAATCCTGGACCATTAGGGTACACGGAGGATAACAGGCACGCAAGGTTGTAACTGTCATCTGGCATTGCCTCGGCTGTTGACAACCCTGGCGGAGATGGGACGTCGTTTGGTGGAGGTGAACCAAGAGATGATGATCTAGAAGAACGTGTTGAGGAGCCTGCTGCTAGCAGTGGCGAGGCTCCTGCGGAAGAGGAAGGGGTGGTTGAATGAGCGTGAATGCGCGGCGAAGAGCAGGACGGTGAAACGGGATCCTCAGATGAGCTACGAGGTGGTGAAGAGGTTGCTGAATTAGCTTCCGAGTTCAGTCGAATTTTAGCTTTGTCCAGCGTTTGCGCCCATCTCGGGTGTGGCTTGTTCTTCAGCTACGACGGAATTTCAGGGCCTTTTACAAATCATAGTGAAGGTGCACGAACCTCGCGTATAACGCTCTCCAGCTCAGCTACACGTTTCTGTAAGTGCAGTTGTTCATCGGAAGAGTCGGCCCTACAATAACGCATCAGAGTCGAGGATACAACATCTAGCTAAAGAGAACTCACCGCTGACTGGGATCATCAACTTCATAAACACAGAGACCAGTCAGACCTAGTTGGGTACAGCGACCACAGGGACGTTTTCTGTCACACTATACATATGGGATAAGTAAGTCATCCATGTCGGTATTGTGACCGTTGTCCTGACCATGCGCTTTGACGTATGACAGTTGACGCATGACTGCGTGGTCCTGTTGCGGCGCTTTCCTGGACAGGGAGTTAGACGAGACATTACGTGCGGCAAGCTGCAGCACTCACGCCGATGGTCGTCTTCAGCGGTGGGTTTAGCAGGTGTCGGGACCCTCTTCTTGCGTGCAGTTGGCTCTGTGGAAGACATGATTGCAAGAGGCTAGACTGCGGACAAAAAAGATTGGACCGAGGTCCAAAGTTGATAGACGTGAGGGATCGCTGGGTAATGAGGAGCAATATCCAAGGTTAGTAGATCCTAAGACTGCTTTATATAAGGAAAGGGGTGCATTGTACATGCACCAGTGATACGCCGAGTTACCACTTACCTCATTTCGATGGCTCGACATGGAGCGGGCAAAAGGGACGTGGGACAGCAAGCCGCGAAGCACATCTTCAATGTCAGTCTTCTTTCTCAGACGTTCTAACAGAAAGAGACACGATTCGAGGACAGTGTCAGAAGCGATAGAGGCAAGAGCTCTCCGGTACTCACTTTCATTGCGCCAAGCAGCTTCGCACGCCAATGTGTAGTCCAGCGGACCCCGGGAACCGTAATCGGTTGTGCGTCGGACCAGAGTACAACACCTCCGTCTTTCGTTTCCTTCCTTCCGTGGCTACAGTAAAGCGCTGCGTATGCATAAAGTTGAAGGCCCTGCTAGTGTGTATAATGCCACGTAAGCACTGCCTGTGGCTCGAGCGCGCTGTACCCGCTCAGATTCGTGAAGAGTGTTCTATTCGTGGTCACATTGGCGCAAGGGTACGAGTCGACTATGGGCCTCGCGTCCGGGCGTGGTAGATTGCATTGGTGCGCATTGCTCCACCTCTTGAAAATGTCCTTGCACAGCAAGTTATTTACGTCGGGCGTTCCGGCGTCTTCGGGGGCATTCCTAACCATCGAGAGAGTTCGCTTTGCTCTAGATTGCCAATGCATAATCCTATCAGTGGCACAGTCAGCAATACGCGCGGCCGGTGAAAGCATCGATGGGACTATGCCAAACCCTGGCCCGAAACCGGACGTAAACGTCTGCTTGAACTCTCCGGGATCGTTGCCGGATGTGGGACGGAAGGTTGGAACGAGGAAAGTAAGCTCGGTCGATGGAGCTACAGAGCAGGAAATAGACATACCATTACAAGGGAGTCCAGCAGCGGCTAACCAATGCCAAGCCCGGTTCACATAACTTCAATATACGGACCCGGAGTATCACCGCGCTGTAAGTGGAATAACCTGGGAAGGAGACTACTATGTTGCAATTACATGCGACGTTCAGCCTACTTTCCTCCCAGGACGGATGTTGGTATTGTCCCGGGACGCCGAATAAACGTGGAAATCGTAAGGTCACTACAGTTAGAGCACGTTAGTGAACAAAAGCTCTTCAGCGGTTCCTTCCACTCAGTGACATCTTACATGCTTGTCTATCTGAATTGGTGTACGACAATACCACGGACCGTCGGTACGTCAAGCCCTGCTTGATTCCTCGGCGCGGAGTTTTTAACATTGAGAACCGGCGGCTGTCACAATGCCAGCAATGTCAGCCCAACCACGGTTCTGGCGCACACCCTATCAGTTTTGCCACGGCCAAGAGAGCAAGCCGCCGGTTGTTCGTCGAGATACCGGAGACTGCTGACAAGAGCACTATTGCTTTCTCGTGTGCACGCCACATCGTGTTGCGTAAAGTTTCGAATAAGCTTCTCCGCCTCAAATTTCCTGGCGCGCACTGATTATAGCAACAGATTCATATGAGCGCAGCAGGATAGGTGCCAAGAAAACGCTGCCCACCGTGTGTGTAGTCACTTGAATGAAGCACATGTTTTGTCTTGGGACTTGATGCTCCGAGGCGTTCTTGCAAGCTTCGTGTGCTTCCAACGGCAGTTGCCAGTGTTAGCCGCGAGCCTACAGACTTCGAATTTCTCTGGGTGGTCTTAGCATTCTGCGGTTGCCGCGGGTTTCCTACAGCAGAGCGGCGAATAAGCCAGTGGTTTGCAACTGACACGCTGAGCTGTCGATCAGCATGTCAGTGATCCGCCTTGCTGAATCCCCTCATTCATTGTGAGGTTGACGGTTTTTATTGACTTGTGGAGTCGGCGGTTTGTTCCGTGTATATATATGCTGCCAAGGCTTTGTTGGAGAAATTTGAAGAGAATGCCGTCAGAAGCCTGTGAAATGGGGGAAACTATGTCCTTGCCTTGGGTGTAGGATCCTTCTGCGCTTATAGATCGCCATTGGCGAGCCTAGGTCCACAGATTGAGTCGCGATCAACCCAACCCCTGGGTGTGTATGTCTCTGAGTCTGGAGAGTCCACCAGGCACATGTATAGTCCCTTCTTGCCCAGACTGGGGACACGACACAATGTGACCGACAGAAGGGTGATCGGGGTAACAGCACAAGAGTCCCTGTTTGGGAGAATACCAGGCATCGGTGAGCTGCACTCCTCGGGCGAGTAATCCGACCAGGCAGAATGTACTGCTTCTTTTGTCGAATTAACAGCAGGGCTATACACCCTACTCAATGTGGAACTCTGAGTACGAAGTCGATTGACGAGCGAGTTCTAACTGTTCCATCAGCAGCCATCTACATAGCGGAATTCGTACACTCACCTGTTTTTTCATGCATACAAAAGCACATCAGGGCTGGGCACGTCGGAATAGTCAGCAGGCACAACCTTCTAGAATAATCTGTAATATTCTCTTGCCCATCTGACTGCCGTCGTATCAGTCAGTTGAAGTTCACGGGACGAGAATTTGCCACAAGGGTGTAGCCATCGTGGCATGATAGACGCTATCCTTTATAGTTTGCCGCGTACTTGAGACATGTCCTACAGTCAGCCGCCATGGAGATTTTGTCAAAAAGCGCTGATCAAGATATGCAGCGTCAAGTCGGATGACAAGTCGACAGTATTCCCGACTTTTGATAACGTAGTGCTTTGCGAGGCGGGTTTCATGCACATAATCAGGCAGAAGATAAAGCAAATAGCGAGTTTGCGGTGGTTCTGTAGATCTGCACGGTCAGTGTATTGGAAGTTATGCGGATGGGAACGGGCAGCGTAGCGACAATTCAAGAAAATACGTTCCACTGGCATGCTCGGGGCTGATTCGGGGCTGATTCAGCCAGGCCATCATCGGCGTTTTTAGTGGTGACTTGTGAAAGCGCGGTATCACTTCTGCATTGAAAGACGACACTGGCATGCAGCGCAATGATCGGGATTGTGAGAATTCCATTTGTTGTGGTTAATCACTGAGGGTTACTTCATTTGACAGAGAAAATTCAGCGTGCCGTACGCAGGGCTTGCCAATGTCGCAGCTACTGTAACAGATGGACAGTGGAAGCGATGGATGCAACCCGGTGAGGCGATGTCAGCCTGCCTTCTGGGGCCCGTGTGTGGCGAGCTTCACGTATCAGAGCGTAGACGAAGGTCCCAGCAGAGTGGAAACATCTTCTTGTGGGGTTTCGAGGGCTGAGAAATCGTTCGAATACTGCGTCAATGCCACAATATGGCCCGCTGTTGACTTATACTGCCACACTTCTTTGGATTGTTCGGGGTCCGAAAGCCAAGGTTGATCTTCATAGCAGATGAAAGCTCTCGACATTACTCGTTTAACTTCCAGCGGTCCTGATGTGGAGAATCAGCGGTATCGTTTGACTTGGCGAACGATAACATGTACCTTGTGCTCCTCAACGAAGCATAGCAATTGAGAGCACTTTCCTACAGAGCACTCATCGCAAACGAGGCTCGTATCACCCCTTTCGCGGTGCGGAAAGTACTGGTTCGAGACTCTTGCCCTTTGGCCGTGAGGCTGCTCCAACCAAAACCGTCTGCGCTAGAATCTCTGCAGAATCAAACGATGATTACCGGCCCAGACCTAGAGAACAGCCAGCAAATGAGCACTCGAGGACCCTTGAAAGTAAGAACAGTACCTTTCCAGTATCATTCAGTGCGACGGCAGGCAAAGCCACCGATGTTCGCCGGAAGTTGAAGTACACCAACCTATCTCAGGATAGAAGACAGCTGACTCGTATTGTAGTCCAGCTATACAGAGAGTGGTGAGAGTGTAAGAAAGGAATCCTGACAAACCCAATGACAATTGGCTGGGAAGACTTCGTATCCGTACCAGTCGTGACATCTGTGTAAAACCGCTGGCAGACCATGGAGGTAACAGAGCGGTCTATTGAGACAGTCGGTGCGGAAACGTTGCGGTGTAAAAGCTAAGATCACTTCACTGAGGCTGCGGTCGCGAGGCACTGGCTCTGCCGTACTGCGGGAAAACGGGTGCAGGAATACGGTGGCCCGCCAAGCGAAGTTGAAGTTCCAGTGCCAGCGGCTGCCCATCCTCCATTTCCTAATCGAGGACTACATGACAGATGCCAAGAGAGAGACGAAGCGCCTTGGCGCCAATCACCAGTACTGGTTCCTGTTCGATTCCCAAGGTGGGCATTTGTGCGTTTTGAAAGGAAGTGTGTACAGACCATCGTATTACGAGATGTAAAACCAAGGCAGGGTATACTATATACAAAGACGTGGTCGGCTTGGTATCGACTGTGTTACGGGACAGAGATATCCGCCCATGAGATCGATTGAGCAAGAGTGGGCTGCTCAGGCCAATGCAGTGCCCAAGCTCACGAACGCAGTAAGCCACCATGCCCGGAACAGTGCCCTCCATCCCTCTTCATCAATAACCCTCTTTGTACAGTCAATCAGTCCCAGGTAAGGATCCTTCTCGTGGCGAAGTCTGGTGAACAGTCTCAGCTGTGTCTCGCCCTGGGCAACAAGGTTGCACTTACCCTATCACATCTTCGTCTGCGCCTGCATATTCAACATACTCTTCGGCAGCCACGTCCTCCTCCTCAACTTCCTGAGAAACCGAGTTGTACTCCGGTGCTGCGTGATTGCGCTGGATAGCTAGCTTGCTGCCGATAACCTCGAGTGGGCAGAGGATTATAGTGCTGAGGATTCCTGCGGCAACCAGAGCGCCAATTGCGATGGGATTCGCATTCAACAGCGTCCTGTCCGCAGGGTCCATGTGGTCTTCAGAGCTTGGGAGCAACAGTGCCTTGAGCGATCCGACAAAGACTGTCTTGTATACCAGGTGCAAGAACTGGGCAGCGAACAAGCCTGGTGTGGCGTAGATGACCCAAGGGCGGCGACGTTCTGTAGGCGTAAGCAAGATGCGCAAGGAGTATATAGGGCGAAGATAAGGCAAGCGATACGGCGTGGTGATGGCGCTACGAGTGGAGGCTTAGCGATTAACAATGAGAAGACTAGTGGCGCATTTACCGATATGTGATGACCACAGCAGGAAGGTTAAGAGTGAGTGCGACGGTGGCGTAGGCAAGGCGACCAAGTATTCCGGTACTCAGAACGAGACCACCATACCGCATGGCAGCGGAATCCAGAGCGACAAGAACGAATATCGAAAGTAAAGACGTTTCGATGAGCATTGGCACTGAGATATGGTCTGAGTTCCATCCGCATAATTAGCACCATACATGAAACGTACTGAGACCCTTGTATAGCCCACTCCACCCCTGTCATAGGTACTCAGCGCAAACACTGACGGGTAGTACTCAGTGTGAGAGCTTACCTCAATCCTTTTCACTCTTCGAAGCATCCCAAAGAAGGAGGTCACAACTGGCCCCGTATGCGGCTCGACATTCCCCTCAGCATCTAACTGGATGGACTTGGGGTTGAAGTTGGCCCTCAAACGTACGAGTGCACCTGTAAGGGGTGCAGAGATAGCCAGCGATAGTGATATCATACCAATCACAGCTAATGCTTCGAAGATGTCAATCATGCTGGCCGATGTCGTGGTCGTCGTGGTCGTAGAGCAAGATGAAGCAGTTGCGCGTTCAATTGGAACTGCGCACCTGCGAGTCGGACAAGCCAGCGGCTGTGATTATTATTATAAGTAGAGCGTCAGCACACCAGCGTTGATCTCGGCATTTGCCATTCCCTCTTGACCTCGAACCACCACCATCTCCCAACGCCGTCACCACTGCCCGTACATTGCTTGTCCTTGTTCCTACGCATCTGTGTCTCGCTTGCATAGGTTGACACGGGCATACTGGCAAGTCTGACATGTTCACTACATACATTTGGACCACGAACCGTACTTTCGACTCGGGAGACAAGAACAGCACTTTCCCTTTATCCCGAGCCTGGCGGATGATCCTGCTTTTGGACACAAATCTCTACTTACAGCAAACAAATTCACCGCTTCTGCCATCAAGCCACTGAGTTGACTCCACGTTTGTGAACGGGGTTTTATTATTATTATTTTACTGTGACCTATGTGGACAAGATTTCGCTGGACATACCGAGACATGCGTTAGGAAAAGCGTACACATCTGACGTGGCGCGTGAGGGCATTGTTGTCATTTGTCAGCATGAGACGCACACAATATTTGACATGCTGCTTAGCGAGGTTGCAGGAAGAGACAAAACCAACAGTGGTACGCGGCATTTTGTATACTTCTCGAACTGCAAATTCTCAACTGATTCGCATTGTAGAAATCTTATTTCCACCCTCCACTCTTCCACGGTTACTAGTTGCACGGTCCTCGGGGTCCCCGTCGCACACCACCCGACTGCTCTCTACGTATCATCCTGGTGTCTCTGTGGCCCTCATGGCCCTCATTCTGTTTACTCGCGCCCCACATTAAATTGGACCGCAAACATCACACGCTTCTGTACGACTATGCTGATGTCGCTTGTCTTAGACTCTCCAGGATAGACGTCGCCGTTCAGTTATGAAAGGCCCGGGAGACTTGCGAGTTCTTGCACTCATCGTGTTATCTGGTTGCCAACTCATCGTAATATCCGGTTGCCAAGACCCTTCCTTTGCAGCCGACAATCGATCAATCACGGAAAATGCAAACGTTCAGATACTTGGAAGACTGCTAATGGTCCCTATGCTGTCGTCGCTCTGCTGGCGCACCGTCCGCATCTCCATCCTCCTTCACGGCGCTGCTATTGCCAACTATCATCTCTACGTTTGATAGGACCTTTGCACCGAGGTAGCCTGAGTTCTCGTCTGTTGCTGTCAATGCACCCACAACACGGCGTTGGTTGAGTACTATTTTGTATGACCTTGGCATACATATCACTGACAATATCTCCATTAGAAGGAACTATGTATGCAACAACCAGGTCATCGACGTGCATAGCGCCTACAGTTGCTCATTTAAACCACCATTCTCCCTAGTACTTGGTCGTTGCGTGTCTTTCGTCCGTCTGATTATTGCCCACAGATACCTTACCCTTCGTGTGCATAAATTCCTAGACACAATGATATCATCACTATTATTGCAGTTTTTCTCTACTGTGTGTGTAAGTGTCGCGCCTGCAGGCTATCGTCCCTCTCAAGCTATGCTCTTTTGCTACCCTCAGATTTCCTCCCTGTTCGTTAGAAACGTTCACTGCTTGTAAGTGCCCTGTTACCCCACTGTTTTGTTTCATACAATCCTAGCTGGTCTGCTGTCGTGTCCTGCAGCATGCAATGGCCCCCAGCACTCTCTAAGCATAATATTATTGGCTCTCCGATTCAGTTGTTTTCTCACCTTGCGTCTCACCACATCTTTCCCTGGTACACTACCGGTCAGGCTCGTCCTCGACCATTCACACACAACGTTCTCTTCCTATACCATTTCAAGTCACAGAGATGTCTCTAGACCGCACTGCTGAGGCCAACAGAGTTAGTAGTTATGGGATTCTCGCTGTAATTTGAGCTCCCTGCTTACTGCGCGCACTTCATTCCGTTTGGTCATGTCAGAAAGCAGCTCTCGACAAGCTCAAGTTCAAGAAGTCATCTAAGCAGCCCGCTACGTCTGCCATTCCCTCTACAACGACCTCAGCGACGCCTTTACACGGACAGCAGCCCAATTTGAACCTCCCGCCGTTGCAATCTCGGGATGCTACACTCTCATCGCGCTACTTCCCATCGACGCCAACACTCGCCGGAAAAGTTCTCGTACCTAACTCAAGCCCCGCAGCTCCTGATGCATCTTATCGCGAAAATCAGCCTCTATTCGAGCACGATACAGGCGACTCGATACCAGGGCTCTCGCATACCGAACCACGGAGACCTTCCGCCACGCCGTCTGTCGTAGACCCTTTATCCGCTCCGAGTGGGTATATGACGAGTAGCCACGCACCAGACGCGTCGTTTTCGCGTCCGTGGATGTCGAACGGGAGGCAGGGTGCGGTGTCATCGACTGCGCAGAGCAGAGAAGACGGTGAGCCTCCTCGTAAACGTCTACATCGTGGCGAGTCGCCGACAGACCCAATCGACCTCTTCGGTATCCCCGGCTCACCTGAGATACAACCCATGGGTCAGCGTCGCAGGGTCAATGCCCATGCTTTGCTCTCTTCCGACGACTCTTTCTCTGAGGTTGATAAGAATGACAGCGGTGCTGGGCCCTCCAAGCCGCGTATTGTTCGCAACCAGCAGTCAGATGCGCCGACGTCCGTCCCGCCTACTCCGTCGTCTGCAACCACAGAGGCCAGCAGCGTAGATTCCGAGGCTCGATACAATCATTTCAAGATTGTTAGTCAGTTCTTCCATTCTGAAGCCAAGATTCGATATGCATGGCAGCAGGCAAAGGAGGATGAGCGCAAAGCTAATGAGCTACTTCAGGACCCCAACTTCAGGGTCCCACCGCCTCTCGCCGTTGCGAAACCAAAGTCTGCTCCGCCGACCGTCGAGACTGGAAGAGTGAAGGAGTTAGAGGATGCGTCGAAGGCAGAGAGGGCACGCGTGAAGGAGATGGGGAAGAAGTCAGCCATTTACAACAATTCTGCTCTCGCTGCATCGACACCTCCTCCGTCAAAGGCTAGCGGTGACAAGTCGCTACCATTGCCTACTCCTACCACGCCTGCTAGCCCTGAGATCACGCGCCTTCGTGGCAAACGGCTGAAGAGAAAGATAGTTGACTCGGACTCAGAGGCCGAATCATCCGGGAGCGAGGACGAGAAGCGAATATCGCGGCGCGAGTCTACCAGTGAGGAAGAGGCTTTGGGTTACTTCAATTCAGCTTCTGCAGAAGCTCTGCAGGAACTGACTGGTATGTCTTGCCTCGTACATCAGTATCTTACCTTACCTTTACGTTATCCCAGGCTGTTCGTTGGAGCAAGCTCAGAAAGTTGTTGAGCTTCGGCCCTTCTCCGACGTGGAGGACCTCAATGTCAAGCTCGCTCAAGGCCGGAAGAAGGCAGGGCCTGCAGGTATTAGTCCCCGCATTTTTGAAGACAGCATAGCTGTCTTTAGAGGCTACGGTGCCGTTGACCGTATCGTGTCTAAATGCGAGGACATAGGAGAGGATCTGAAACGAGAAATCGCCAAGTGGACCGCTAGCCCGGATAGCAAAGGCAAGGTGAAAGAAGGATCGACATCCCCGCGAGGCACGCCGGATGCTGAGGACGGAGCGTTGAGATTCACAAGTCGCGCCGCCTTGCCGTCAGAGCTACCTGAGTACTATATCTCTGCTCAGCCTCTTGCACTCTCCTCAGACGTGCAGCTCAAGGAATATCAGATGGTTGGTATCAATTGGCTGAACTTGCTATACTCACGGCATCACAATTGTATCCTAGCCGACGAAATGGGTAAGTGTGAATAAACTGGCGCATGTGGTTTGCTCATCTCATCCTATGTATTCTTACAGGGCTCGGGAAGACTGTTCAAGTGATCAGCTTTTTTGCTCATCTGAAGGACCGTGGCTCGAAGGGTCCCCACCTGATCGTCGTTCCGTGCGTTGCATGCATCTTTGCTGTGTTCCGCTAATTATTTGCTCACGTTCTACAGGTCCTCCACTTTGGAGAATTGGATACGAGAATTCAATCGGTTTGCACCCAGTATTTCGGTTGTGGCATACTATGCAGGAAAAGAGGAACGACCGAGGATTCGTCAACGACTGCTTGAGACACAGCGGTCAGATGTCCACGATGGGTGGGAAGTTCTTGTGACTACATATAACCTCGCTCAGGGAGACGACAAGGACCGCAAGTTTTTCCGAAAAATCGATTGGCAGGCTAGTAGTTTCTATTGTGGGATTGAGACACCAGAGAATTGACCTTAGGGGCAGACTTGCGTCTACGACGAAGGGCATGTGCTGAAGAACTTCCAGTCACAACGATACCAGTCTCTGATCAAGGTTGGTGCTCGATGGAGGCTACTGTTGACCGGAACTCCTCTTCAGAATAACTTGCAAGAATTGATGGTATGTAGCGTCACTACGTACGTCCGCAAGTAGATGCTTATTGCTTTCCCAGTCGTTAATGCACTTCATCATGCCCGACCAATTCTCTGACATCTCCGAACAATTGCGCGCCGTCTTCAAGACTAAGGGTGACTCGAAAGTGACGCTTCTTGCTCAGCAGCGAGTCTCTCGAGCGAAGAAAATGATGACTCCTTTCGTACTTCGGCGCAGGAAGGATCAGGTATGCATTGAAGAAAATGAAATTGAGCTGCAGGACTTATTATTTGCCTAGGTTCTGCAGGACTTACCTAAAAAGCGAGAGAGAATAGAATGGTGTGAAATGACCGCGATGCAAAAGTCGATATACAACGACGCACTTCGTAGGTCAAGAAAGACCGTGTTCGATCTGGCGGAAGAGCCGGCAGAGTCTGTACCTCCTCCCAAAGGAAAGGGAAAACCTGCGAAGAAGACCAAGGCTACCTCGCGTCAAAAGGACAAGATGTTCCTCGAGAACAGCACCAACGTCCTCATGGATCTCCGCAAGGCTGCTTCTCACCCGATGTTATTTCGAAGGCTGTATTCAGACGACGCGTTGGCCTCTATTGCGAAGCTGCTTCTGAAGGAACCGGACTACAAGAAACGTGGGGCGATATTCCAATACGTCAAAGAGGACATGGAGGTTATGACGGATTCGGAGCTCCAGGTCTTTTGCGCGACATACAAGGTTGGTTTCCATTTTTCGCACATAGTAGTCAAGATGGCTAAAATGCTTCTCAGTCAACTCGCAGGTATCTCCAGAAGGACGACTGTTACCTTCAGGCTGGTAAAGTCAAGGTCCTCCTGCGACTGCTTCGGGACTATCAGGAGCAAGGCAGAAGAGTTCTGATTTTCTCCCAGGTACGCTCTTTGCTATGGCGCATAGAGAAGATGGGGTTTGCTCATCTTGTGATGCAGTTCACGCAAATTCTTGATATCTTGCAAAGAGTGCTGGACAGTGAGAAGGTCAAGTACGTGGTCCTGACGGGCTCGACGCCTGTTGATGTCCGGCAATCGCTGGTGGACGAGTTTACCGAAGACGAGTCGATACAAGTCTTCTTGCTCTCGACAAAAGCAGGAGGTATGGGTATCAACTTGACCGCTGCCAGCGTTGTGATCATGTGAGTATAACAGGTCGATTTTTGCTATTTTTTTCCACAAAACGTTGATACGCGTTTGTTTTGTCATCAGGTTTGATCAGGACTTCAATCCCCACAACGACAAGCAAGCCCAAGATCGGGCATATCGTATCGGGCAAAAGCGGGATGTGGATGTCGTGAAGCTGATCACGAAAGGATCGATAGAAGAGGACATCTTAGAGCTAGGAAAGATGAAGCTTGCACTAGACGAGGCTGTTGCAGGAGAAGAGGGAGAGGAGAGGGTAGAGCAGGAGATGAAGACTTCGTTGATGAATGTGGTAAGGAAGAAACTCGAGGTCGACGAAGATCTTGATGATGCGGAGGCGAAGCTGGAAGCTACCTCAGTAGAAGGCAAGAAGGCTCAAGAAGAAGAGGTGATGGATGTAGACGTAGAGTCTTGAGGATGGGCTTTTGCATTTGTCGTGCGTAGGTATACGGAGTACAGTCAAAGTTGTTATCATTGCATATTGAATCCAGTCACATTAATCACGCAGACGCGTTACTGGTACACACTGAGTCCCTTGACCATTCTATCCACGCTGGTACGGAAGTATTCGTTGTCGATGCCGTGTTCCTTTGAATCCATGCTCGTCAGAGGGTTGCGTACAACGTACTCGAGGAAAGGACCAGAGTATATTTGACGCAGGACAAAACGAAGAGAATCGGCAGACGGATCGCTGAGCATGATGAACTTGTATCCGGAGGCAGTCTCATAGAGGTGGAGTTTATATGTCGACGTCCTGTAGTTTGTGAATTGCTCGTCCCTGAGTTGTTGTGTTGGTGAAATTACGGGTTGAATGAGGACGCAAGCTAGTCCACATACCGCCCTGATATCTTCTTTATCATGTTCCGCAAAGAGAGAACGACACCATAGACCAACTTTGCTTCTTCGTCAAAAGCCAGTCCTGTGCTGACGGGTTTCGGGGCGGGAGGTTGAGCGATGGGATGTGGTAGTGGACTACGCGGCAAGTCGTCGTTGACTGCCACTACCACACCTGACGAGGTCGATAGCGTGTTTCTGGGGCTTGAATTCGCTACGGAGAGCGTCCCGTCCTCGCCTCGAAACTGGTAGATCTGCTGTGAGACGGCAGGGAGGATGCCGCCCTCTGCCGCTGGTCGCGGGGCCTTTGTCCGGTGCCAGTCTTGGTAGTAGACACAGGTGCAATGTCTGCGACGTAGGAAAGGCAGAGGTGAGCTGCAATCTAGTTTGGGATAATAGACACCCGTCAACATACCTATCATATACGTACAGACTGAAGATTGTCATGATGACCACCGCGTTTTGGATTGGTAGCGAGACTCGGAGTGGTCCAAGCGGAAAAATCAAAGATTCGTGACGGCGTGTCCTATACAGTGGAGGACTTGGTACTGCGTTTCTGCAGTGATATTGATTTGACCGTAACGCACCTCAGGGTGCAAGTGCCAGTGGCAGCTGCGCAGGTGTGAAGACGTGCAGATCTCTATCGTTTTGAGGCTCAGCCCGTCAGAGTGACACTACTACAATGATTACCAAATTATCAGCTAATGCGGTGATACAAAGCTGCAGCTGTGAGTGCCTACCTGCTTGAAGCTGCTGTGCTGTACTGTTCAAGTTGCTGGCTAGGTCGATTTCCCACGGTACCGTCTCTGATGGTTTCTACCTCCGCAGTCACGAACTGCGATTTGTACAAAGCACTCCTGAGTGCTCAAAGCAGCCCCTGCGTGATCGGTCATATCCTCCTATTTCTAGTCTTCATTCACTGACCACGGTTCAAGTGACAGCCGATTTAATGGCAGTAAGTAGGCCAGCAGCTTTCAGAGTTCGAGATTGTGCCGTAGTCGACTTATGAATAATCCCCCGCCATTAAGGAAATAAGTCGCTGTGGAAATAAGTCGAATTCAGCGCTGGATTATTTTATTTGGCGGGGGATTATTCCATAATGCGACTACAAAATGCGCAGCCGATCAGGCCTGGAATCCATATTAATGCGACTACATGTCGATCAGGCCCTAAGGTTTTGATCAGCTAGTTCGTTATGTTCAACACGTTATGTATTCGGGCTGAAGCAACAACACAACATATAACTTGGACGCTGCGAATATGATGTCGCCCTACGCCCCCTCTCTAAATCGTCATGGCCTTCCTCCTCTACCGCTATCTCAAGAAAAAGTACGACAACCGTAGGCTTCTAGAGAGCAATGCTCCCACTCTGCACGAAATCACTGGCAGAGACTCGGGCCAAGTCATTGCTAGTGCTCACCACGTCGATGGAGATCCCGCCCCCTCGGCAACAAAGGCGGACCTGGTGAGAAACTTACTACTCATGGTTGGACTTATCATCCCCGTCTTTCTCGAAACTCTTGACTACACAGGTATCGTCTCTCTTGACCTCAACGCCTGTCCCTAGCTTACTTATGCTTTACCAGTGGTCGCGACGGCTCAGGTCCACATCGCGGTAAGTTGACACGTTGTCAACGCAGAATGTCGCGCTCACCCAGTGTGTTCAGTCCATATTCAACCGTCTCGATCTGCAAAGGTACGGGGGTTTCGTTTCCCAGCGCACCGTGTACTCATTACTCCTATGCAGCTACATCGGTACCATCTATCTCTTGACATCTACCGTATTCTTGCCACCGTTCGCCTCCATTGCGGACATATTCGGACGACACTGGGCTCTCCAGGCAGCCCTCGTCTTCTTCGCGATCGGGAGCGCACTCAGCACTGGCGCTCAGAACATGCCCATGATGCTCGCTGGTCGAGGCGTGGCTGGCATCGGCGCAGCAGGTCTCTTGGCGGTTAGTACAAGGATAGATCAATCGATCTCGGGCGAAGCATCCTGATAGCAAGCCCGCACAGGTCGTTCGTATCATCTTAACGGACTCACGTTCACTTGACGCCAACAACTGGCAGCAAACTCTCCTGTTCCTTTTATACACTGTCGGCTTCTGTATCGGCCCTTTCATTGGTGGCGAGCTGTTGACTGTCAGTTTCCGTTGGATTTTTGCGATCAAGTGAGATTTTGATCCTGTCCCTCTTTGCCATGACTCTCATCATAGCATGTATGTAGCCTTCCTTGCTGCGCTGCCGCAGTCGTATTGGCCTTCTTCTTGCTCCGAGGAAGAACCAAGTCCAGTCAGCCGTCCCAGAAACTACCCACGGCGACCAACCAAAATGAAACATTCTTGGACAAGGTCTGCCGCATCGACTGGATCGGCGCCCTTCTCTTCATGGCTGGGGGTATTCTCATCCTTCTGGCTCTCAACTGGGGTTCTACAAACCACTGGAAGTCGGCCAAAGTCATTGTGTGCTTCATCATCGGTGGCCTCGCCATATGCGCCTTCCTGCTTTGGGAATACCACATCGAGCGGACGGAACATGCCAATATGTCGTCCAAGATACGCCTGCTGTACACTGATCCGATGATCCCGCTGGATATCTTCAAGTCGAGAGACATCTGCATTGTTATGTACGCCACAATGATATCGGGACTTGTCATGCTCGTCATGTTCTACTTCGTGGCCATCTTCTTCATCGTCGTCTCTGACTTGTCGCCGACAAAATCTGGCGCCCAGCTCATCTATTTTGCACCTGGGATGGTTAGTTCTCATTTTCGGTCGAACTCATCTCAGGAAGTCTGACTGTCCGCTCATGTAGGGCGGCGGAAGTTTGATTTCGATAAACCTGATCAAGTGGATCCGCCAGGTAACGTAGTTGTCCAGCTACATAGACGCCAGCACATGTTGCTCACCGACCATACTGGTAGCCCAAGTATCCTACGGTAGCGGGAGCCTTGATTTCGACAGTGGCGCTGGGCCTTATTTCATTCGGCATTAATGAAAACAATCAGAGCCTTGTCAACGGGTATGTATTGGCTTTCATTGCTAAATTGCGCGTAACTCATCGTTCTCCTTAGATTTATGGCACTGGCGGGTGTCGGGACCGGCCTCCAAGTTGGTCCATTGGCTGTACAAGCACGTTTCTCTCAGCCAGCAAAAATGAACGCCGCCGTGTCCGGTCTCCTCCTTTTTGTAAGTTTCTCTCTTTTCCTCATTCCTGTCTCGTCACGCTCCTCTGCTCAAGCTCAGACTCGTCACAGTTCCGCGCGCTAGGTGGCACGATCGGTCTCGCCCAATGTGGTGCGGTCCTCAACGGAAAAGTCAGCAGCTACATCGCGACCGTCGCACGCTCCGGTGGTCTCTCCAACGCAGACGCACAAGCCGTCTCGCTCTCCTCTGCGGCTGGCCTCAACTCCGTCAACGGCATTGATAATCTGCCCGCTGACGTACAACAGATCGTCCGGGATGCGTTCAGGCAGGGAACGAGATACGCGTTCATCTCGCTCATTCCATGGTGTGCCGTCGCGTTTATTGCTGTGTTGTTCATGTCCAGGATTCCAGATGGGGATCGTGGGGTGGGTGTGGCTGACTCTACTCCGCTCGGCGACAAAAGGGTGAACGCAACGGAGGAAAAGGAGGAGGGTGCTAGTGTTGCGACGCCGAGGATTGATGCTGGGCCGTACGAGTCGCGTCCGACGGCTTTGCGGGAGAATTATACTACCGCTAAGCACGAGTGAAAGATTGCAGTGTGGGATGGACTTTTTTTGATTTATCTCTGTTTGTGAAATTTGTTGATCATGTAGGGCTTTTTGGGGGGCTTTAGGTTTTGTTGCTGTCCGCACAAGGCGAGTCTAACAGACTCAGACGCATGTAATGTTCGCGATAATAATGTTCCAATCAATATCGACACACACAGCTTGGTGCAGCCTGAGCGTTCGGAGGTACTTAGGTTACATGCTATCGTGCTGAACTCAGCGTCGGGCGAGTCGAAATAGGCAATTGCAGCGGATCATCGATCACCTCTCGACCACTTCATTGACTTGGACATCGTCGCACCGCGCCACTATGAACTGCCAGCAGCCGTCCTCCTTGAACTCATTCTCATCGAGGTTGAAAGCTTAATATCGCTGCATGACTCTGTACTGGCACCTCAACTTAATACTAGCACTTCGCCAGCAAACACAGCATGGAGTCTTGACCCCTTATAAGTACTTCAATTTCACGCCGCGGGTTTGAGTATAAGTAGTCAAGGATCAGCATATCAAAATTAAATCGATTTAATTCTTTTCGGACCCCACATGTATATAACAACTGCCCTCCTCGTGGCTGCATTGACAACGAGTAAGAAGAAATTTGCCATAGTTAGTATGCAGGTTACGTCGAGTCGCGGCCTCCAATGTTGGCATTGCGGTCGCCGCTCGGTTCCATCTGTGGAACCAGTGTCCTTCACATGCACTGGCCCTGCAGGCAACTTGGAGACGTGGACCATTGCACTCGCTGAGTCAGTGACAGCATGAGCCAGCCTTCACTTTTGTGAGCGATTTGAACTCCGACGTCATAACTGTTACGCCAAAGGGCAGTTTAACTGAGATATTATTATCTCAGTCTTATCGGAGTATATATGCTGTTCCGAGCACTGTGCTAACCCGCGCCAGCGTTACAACTTTCGTTACTTTTTCTGATCTTAGCCGTTGCCTGTCTTCATCGCCTGTGCTCAGCTGTACCCATCTTGTATTGATATATTCATGTCAATATTTGAATTGAACAAACTCAGCGAACACAGCCCACTTTCGAGCCGAGTGCATGGTATTGAGCGATCCTCACACTCTAACAAATAAAACGCCACACATATCATACATCACAATCGTCCCAAACGAGGTCGACAGAAGTAATCAGCCCATCCGTTCAAAGTTTACTTTTCAAACCTTGACATCGTCAAATGGATTGTGCGACTGGGCCTCCTTGTCGTCAGCGAAGGGGTTCTCCGCCTTCCTGTTGGTGCCAGCGTAGGGTCCGTTATAACCGGCACCTTCATGAGGGTGGTACGGCGCCGCGCCGCCCATGAGTGGCGCCTGACCGAGGAATCCAGACGTTTGGCCCATTTGGTTGGTTGGCGGGCCGTTTTGATAGTTCTGCGGCTGTTGGTAGTAGGCTTGGGCGGCAGGGTCAGAGGGAGGGTTTGCGAGATACTGCAAAAAAAGAAGGCGACATTCAAAATGTGGCTTTGACAAGGATAGCTTTAAGCTTACAGGAGGAACAAAGGAGCCGGGTTGATAGATGGAAGGTCCAGCAAGCGCAGTAGGTGGGAAGTTGACAATGATTTTCTGTGACGCAAATGTTTCAAGAGGTGTTTTTGACTGAACGGGTAAAGACAACGCACGATGCTCTTGTCTAGTATACCAGGCATCTTCATCCTCATCGACGGGAACGGCATGCCAGGGGGACGAACAGCTGAATCCTCCTTCTCCCAACCAGCGAGCAATAGGTTGACAGTCGTCTTTCCCTGTGAAACCGGTGAGAAGACGCACATAAGGCCAGCTCAAGTGCAAGCTTACCTTTTTCTTCCACAGATGCATGGGTACTATGACTAAGAGCATGACCGCAATCCAAACCGCGAACGAGATGAGTCGCGCCTTCCAGAACCGATCGAAAGTTGCCGCTTGGAAATGAAGATGGTCATCTTTGTCCTTGTTTTTGTCATCCGCGGGATCTGCGGGCAAGGCATTGTAGGCCAGATAGTACGTCGCAATAGGGGCCGCGATTATCGAGCTAGATCATGTTGTCAATGTTACTCAAAAAGGGCAGAAGATGGCAATCTGCTCACCTCAACCCGACAAGCAGCCATACCCACTCGATCGCCTTCTTGTGGTAGCGGTTGGCGGTGCGGCAAGTGGCAGTGATACGGGACGCCCATACGTCCTCTCGATACTGAAAAATACTGTCAATAATTTTGGCGAGTTAAACACAAGAGTTTGGTCCTCACGTAAGGTTGAAGCTCAGTTGGAACCTTCGTCTGAGGGATCTCGCCAACTGGGAAACGCTAGAATCCGGATAGTGACTTCAGCTTCCGCAGTTACTACAGTACGACCACGGTAATGCACGTACCAACACTACGTTTGCAGGGACAATAGTGACGGTACTTCCGTAGTAAGACATGTTTTTGACTTGTTAAGAGCAACGAATTGACAGTTGTTGAGGGAAGGCAAATACGATACAATGAATCTGTCGAGCCAGCGACGGGGATGGGATGAAGAGACCTGCCTGGTGTTACCAAGCGCACGACGAGGGGTTTAAATATCTGTGGTGTCGGCTGTGCAAAAGGTTGCTACGGAATGCCGTCTCACAGTGGAAACATCTGATCGCATCAAACAATCAGCGTTACATACTGTTCAATCACTGTGGCTTGTTTCGACACTAGGGATGTGTATGTTGGTAGCCCTGAGATGCTGGTGCTCGCTATTCCCTCATTGTCTGGAAGCCTGGGTTGCGGAAGGAGGTATGCATCAGTGGCCACGATGCAACGTGAATTTGACGAGTTTCTATCATAGTCGGCGCATCTTGCTTACTGGTAAGCGATATAGCCGCCTACCAAAATATTCTCTTGTCTTGCCCCACCGGTATCCACTATCGGAGAAAACATCGACATCACTCCATTCAACATCCAGTCCCACTTCTGCGAGATGTAGTTCAGAGACGTGCGTGTAAACGTCGTAGAACATCGCATCTGCAACGGATCAATTCAATCTTCCCGAGGCTCATCAGACTATTAGCGCTCACTGGTGGCCCCTAATCCGTGGAAGAAACTGAACCGCGAACCTGGTCCAGAGAGGAGATTTGGTACTTGACCAAAGAAATTATGGAGGTCTAAGTCAAAGCGTCAATTCGAATGGAGAAAAACTGAGCATTTCGCAAAAATGGTACCCTTGTAATCCTCAGAGAAAGTGTCGGTGTATATAACGTCGAAGCCGCCGACACTCAGGAGTTCTTCGCGCTCAACAAAGTCTTGCCATTTTCCCTCAAGAATTATGACTCCGGGTTTGTCATACCAGCCAAGTTGTTGCATGTGCTTGAGCACGTCGGGGTGCGCCTCGATGATGACATGCTGCGCCGGTTTTGTTGGCAAGGCCTGGAACATGGAGTCAATCTATGTGCAAACGGTCATATCGGCGTTCAGCGCATCTTTAAATAATAATGAAGGATCTTCGTACAATACCAAGCCCAAACCCAACGTTAAGGACAGTCAAGCCATCCTGAAGGTTTTCGTGATCTAAACAGAGTGTGTCGACTGTCTTTTGCACTTTACACTTTATCACTTCAACGATGCCTCAGACATGAAGCATAAGGGTCACTTACTAATGCCGCGTTCCCACCCCATCATCACGCCGACCTCCTCTTCTTCGTTGATTTTGAGCAAGCATATATCTTGCCCGTATTCATCCGTTGTGAATCGGAGCGGGGATGTAAGGTAGTTTTCCGTGGAGCCTGCCGCAGTCGTATCGGTCGCTTTCAGCACCAATGAGAGCGGTGAATTCAAAAGCAACTCCTTAGAGGCGAGTAGGCTGAGCAGTAGTTCTGTCCAAACAACGCGCATTCTCAATGTCCCCGTACCCAGCAGCCACGGATGTACGCACCAGATCGAATACCAGCATCGCGGATGAGCGCATATATCGACTCGTTGTTCATAGAAAGAGCAATATCTCCAGGAGTGTTGTGCAAGTTGTCCACTACCCGGCATCATGGTTAAGTCAACAACTGAGTAGACACACTAACACATACCTGCATTCCACAGAGCACCATTTTGAATCAAATACCGTACAAGCTCTTCGTCTTCCACATACGCTGCGGCATGTAGCGCAGATGTCCCTTCGTCGTCCTGGAACCAGAGAGGCGCACCGGCGTCGATTTCTCCTCTGACAATCTCGAATGGCTTGCGGTCGAGAATACTGGTAACAAGTTGTTGACCGAGCGCGATGGCTTCGTCAACTTGCTCGTCGATAACAATATCGTCTTCGCCGTCATGAGTTGACATTGTAGATGATAGATGCAACCAACACAGGTGTGACGAGATGAGGGTGTAAAGGAAGAAATTGAATCTGACTGTCTGGGGCCAATGATTGAAGCTTGAAGCTCCAGCGCTACAATTGCGGGCACGAATCCGAAGACGTGCAATTTTTGTTTGCACAACACTGAGCGAAAGCTGACAATTTGCCAAGACACTAGACTGCTAGTACATTCACATCTAACGTTGACCGTCATCATGTACCAGAGTAGGCCGAGCTAAGGTGCCTGCAGAGGTCCAGTTACTCGTTCTTAGTGGTGTTCTTAATAATAAAAAAGCTTGCCAAGTCGTCGCAAATGCGGCCTGGACGACATATAAGACACGATGAGAGCGCATCACGGCTGCAGTGAAAGTGGGAGCCCTGAATATACGAGGAAGAGTAGCAATTCACACCACACTGAATCATGAAATACATACAACGAAATGTATCCTCCTAGTCGTCTTCATGGATTATTATCCGCGAAACTTCTATCACCGCAGCGGTATGCACATCGGGCAATGAGGATAAACCCTCTTCTCGCGTAGTGGGCATTGGGCCGACTTCGTCTTCATCAACATCGTCTTCATCGCCTTCCTCCTCGGCTGGTCTTTTGAACAGCAGTTCTTGACCGTTGACAAGACGACGTTTCTTCAAAGGCACCTCGATCGTCCCGTCCCTAGCACTCGACTCTCCCCCGTCTTGTTTAGCTGTCAGAGCACGTTTCTTCTGCTTTAGCCTCTTCGCCCTGTTCTTAGCAGTCTTAGCGTCTGCCTTCGCTTCTCTCTCCCTCTTCTTTGCTTCGAACTCAGCTTCAAGAGCTTCCTACACAAGACAAGACGTTAGCTACCCATGAGTCGCAACCTTACAGCACAAGCATACCTTCGCGGCTTCGTCTTCCATCAGCTTCAACCTCTCGTACTCTCGCCTCCTACTAGCCTTGTACACATGAAACTCGCCAGAACCCGCCCCAGCACTAGAACCCTGCACGTTCTTCATCATCTCCCGCGCTGGCCTCACCGACTTCTCCTTCGGCGGCGGGGGCACAAAAGCCGGCTTCTCAGGATTCTTCAGTAGTCTGTCGAGCTGGGCTCGCTGCTTTTCGACTGCACTGAGCGCATGACGAGGTCCTGCGCCCGGAGCAGGCGAGGCGGATGCTCGAGGTGAAGTTGACATGGTAGACGATGTAAATTGCGGGCGTCTGCAACTATACTTCTTTCACAGTTGCTAATCCAGGCGCCCAGGCATGTTACGCTTTGCCTGGATGTGACCAATTGCTGAATGTTATGACGTTATTTATGGGTATTTATTCGAAGTCGCGAACGTCACAATTTTGTGATTTTTCATGTCACAATCATGGTTTCGACCGGTGCACTCGCAAGCACGCGAACAAAAAACAAGAAACCACTCATCACACTCGGGCGCTTCAATAGCGCTTAACATGCCGCTGCTTTCCTCAATTGGCAAGTTCGGTCTCCCACGCTCCTCCCCAGCATCCAGGAAGGATTTCTAAGACACAAATCTTCACATAGCTATAGAATAATAGAATTGAGCAATTATTTTAATTCTCTTCTCCTACTATGTAATGTTCAATTTGTGCAGCAACACCCATAACCTGTTATAAAGCACTTGGAGATCAATAAAGCAATGAATTCCAGTAGCTCCATGGCTCCAGTGACAATGATATTGCTGGATTAGCATACTACTATACATTACACGGGTTTTGATTGTGTACTGGGGGAATTCAGCCGCACAGTGAGCTTGCAAAGCCTGTTTACTACCAAGAGGGCCCCGCCGCTCGGGCGGCTCAACTTCCATATTTGGTCTCCCATCAAAACTCGCGCAAATAGACGCGTGATGATGAGGACTGCGGACTCGTTTCGCGAAAGTGAAACCGTGACCACGTCACGAATCCTCGTACCAGAGGTTCCATTGCAAGTTCTCACTTTCTAGTAGCCGTCGTAGCATCCCTCATTTAAATCGCTCCTTGTATTCGTAGTCATGCTCACTATTCGCCTTCACGATCACAAGCAGCGTTGTTGACCTCTTTACCGAATAAATCCGCATGCAGTTCTTCAAGGAATGTTCAGGCCTAAGATACACTGCAAGGCGAAACTCAACTTGGTATTCGGGCGAGCCATTGGATCGTCGCACACCGCCGCGAGCGCAGGAGCTGAAGAGGACTTCACGAATGCTAAGAGGTGGAATGTGCAACCGACTCGTTGTTCGGCCAGGCTGGCACTCCATTCTACCATATGTGTGCTCGTGGTGATCGCAACCGCTGGTTGGAAGGAATGTGAGATAATCTTTGAGATGTTCTGTGGCATGTCAACAATGCACGATTGGAGGCCAGGGGATTTTAACCAGGATGGTTCCTGCCAGGAGCACGATGCACAATGTTCGCCATATTACAATATATTACAAAGAGATGGGAATAGCGTACGACATAGAGTAGACCAAAGCCATAAACCTGCGACTGGGAGCTCGCCAGACATTTAAACGACTGTGAAACATCCAAGTCAAGACGAAGCTTGGGTCCATGCATAGAAAGAAACTCACGGAGCACGGCATTGATGCAGCCGTCATTCTCTGGGTTGTTTGTGATCTGTGCATATTTCCCGAACACAACTTTGCCACCAGCCGTGACCATACCCAATTCGGAGACGTTTACCTCGATCACAGTTCCCTTGGTGAGTACACCGAGTTGCGTGTACATCGGCGACTGTGGGTTCTTCTTCACGCCCAGTATTTGCAACTGGAACGTTGCTTTGAGATCCGCTATCATAGTGGCAGTAATCATTAGCTAAATTCACTGGGAGTAAAGGAATGTTACGCACGGTGTGTAACGTTCGCCTTCTTGTAACGTAGAGCCATCGGTCGCACAAATCTCTCCATCTTCACTGGTTTTCTTGTAAATCCCTCTCCAACGAACGTTGCCTTCGTCACCATCCTCTTCCACGCCTTCTTCTTACTTTTGCCGGTCCGCATCACCTTAAACATTTCATCCTCCGCAATTCCCCTAACCTTCGGCAGAGGGACAGCGAACTTGGCAGCCTTGTCTTTCCGCCGCTCCTTGATGGCGCTCGACAGGGCCTTCGCATCCTTCTGTCCCTCGCGATCAAGCAGGTAAGCTGGAAGAGCACCTTCAGGTACAGCTCCAGAGTCCTTCTGTTTAACATTTCGCTCATCATGCGCTTTGAGAGTCTTTTTCAGTTGAACCTTCTCAGCATGGCGCTTGGCGTGTAGTAGCTTGGCCTTGAGACCGAAGGCTTTTTGTGCGACGGCAGACGAGCGGTGAGCCTCGCGAGCTTCACGTTTCCGTCTATGATGATAGATGAGCTGAGAACATCCGAGATATTACGGCAGGCACCCACTTTCGCTCGTAGTGATCTAACCGTCTACCATGCCGCTTGATGTGCTCTTCAATGTACTCGTTCTATGCAGTCCAAGTAAGAAGTTCGTCAAATATCGAGCGTTTTCCTGCGTACCTGAGGCTGTAGTGTAGAATCGAGAGTTACGAGTGTCAGCAGAAGCTACAGTAGAACGAAGGATGAGACTGACCATAGTGGCCGAAGGGAAAGAGGCAAAAGTATTGACGCTACTGGCACATTTTTACCGCCAATAGAACTTGGGCGTCTCGGTGATGCATGTCCCAGCTGCCGTGTCCACGTAGGAATCCATCCTCGCAGACAATCACTCTACCCTCACTTTTCTCCTCTTCACGAATAGCATTTTACTTTACCCGAAGAATGTGGCAGGATAATCACAATGCGTACGCAGCAGGGTCTTCTCAAGGCCAGCAATTTTACGGACAGCAACCTAGCGGCGTACCACTGCAGTTCTACGCGCCGAGTCCCGTTGGCAGCTCTTTCTACCCTTCTTCGCGGACGAGTCTCGATGGAAATGTAGGACCTCAAGGCTCCATAGCGTCACAAGGCGTGCCGCCTGCATACGGGGGTAACATCCAATCTGGAGGGTGGTGGACTGCGTTCGGAACCGGAGGACTGGAGGGAGAACCACCTTTGCTAGAAGGTATAGTCTTCGTATCGTCGTGCAAGAGGTCACAACTAAACAACATCTGTAGAGCTTGGAATCAACTTCCCTCACATACGCAGCAAATCTATGACCGTTCTCAACCCTCTACGAAGGGTCGACGATCATATCATGGATGACGCCGACTTGGCTGGCCCTCTCCTCTTCATCATATGTTTCGGCACATTTCTACTCTTTGTGAGTCAAGGCTGTAAGGTTGATCATGTTTGATACGGGCTGACTGTCGCATTCAGTCAGGCAAGCCTCAATTTGGCTACATATACGGCGTCGGACTCCTTGGCTCTGCATCCATCTATACGCTGCTGAATCTCATGTCAGAGAGTGGGATCGATGCGTATCGAGTCGTCTCTGTACTAGGATACTGCTTACTGCCTATGGTGGGCGTAGGCGCGATAAGCGTTATGATAACCCTCGAGTATGTCCACCAAACCTTCCTGGTCAATGATTATCCCTCTAATTCCCTTTCACTAGTGGTACGGTCGGCTACGTTCTGTCAACGCTATCGGTACTCTGGTGTACGTGGTCGGCATCCACGATCTTCGTAGCTGTACTGCGCATGTCAGAACAACGGCTTCTTGTCGCATACCCGGTTGGACTCCTCTATGGCTGTTTCGCGCTACTTAGTGTTTTCAATGTAGGAGCGAAGTAGGCGGACTCCGAAAAGTAAACACGATGGACGGTCCGCAGACTGCATACGATAATATAACATTACCAATATGAATAAAACTACACGAGAGCAATGATTCGATGGTATGACAAGTCCATATGTATGTGATCGATGTTAGAGTTCCGTGATACTTTCCACCTTTAACTGCTTGCTATACAACTTCAACAGCGCCTTCATGATTTCCTCCGTCGGCATCGTCGCATATTCGTGCACATATTGTGGCAGAGAGTCTTCCAAACTGAAGCCAGCTGTCTTCATAAAGAAGGGATGCATGACATCCGGAGTTGCTTCGCCCAGCTGCCTCAGTGTCAGCCTCTCAATCGTGCGCCGTCGTGCTCGATAAGAAAGCCCAGCTGCCGTCTTATTGGCGGGTAGACCAGGCGATTGCGGGCGCGATGGAGTGTCAACAGGACTCGGGGACTGCTGGAAGCTTGTACCTACGGATGTCGCAGGTGGCGGATGAGGCGAGGTAGAAGCAAGAGTAACCAAGAACTCCGGGCTTGTTGGAGACATTGTGCTAAGTCTTGTAGGAGTGGACTTGGTTTGAAGCAGTGCCGGGCGTCCTTTCGGAGCAGGGGAGACAGGCTGAGGCGAACTGACACGACTCCGTCCTGAGGCGGGATCTCTATCCTGGCGTATGTGCAGGGGTTCAGGTGCCCTGCTTCTGCGTGCTGCTACGCTATGAGATGGAGCAGCCGCTGCTCTGACGTCGGACGAAGCCTGCAGTTGCTCCATTTCGCGCGTGAAGGTCTTGCGTAGGACGGTCAGCCAAGAGTACAGTGACATGTTCAGCGTGATGTAAATGTCCTCCTCTCTGACACCGGTTGCATTGGCGAATTTGCTGGTGAAATCATAAGGCAGAACTCGAACACCGTCTTCCACCGTCTCGTCGCTGTGCATCCGCATGGTCATTGCAGGAAGACTGAAGATCGTGGCCTGCGAGGCATTCTTGGTCAGCAACGACAGCCATTCTTGGCAATTTGTAGAAGGTATGGATTCCTTCGCAACCAGAGGGTAGTTGAGCGAGGTTATTTTCGAAATGGAGATGGTAGTGAATGAGAGCTGAATGTCTCGCGCCGGTGGTAGGGCATCCGATTCGACGACTCGATCTAGTCGCGCATGAACGTTAGAGCCAATGAACTGGGCGAGCTCTGGGTCCGACATGGTTCGAGGAAAGACGACGAGGCGAAGCGTCCTCAAATTCAAGCTCAGGCGCTGGCCGATAACACCGCTGAACCCGGGCTCCTCCATCAATCTACTCCGCGCCGAGCTGAACATTGCGTTTGCCACTTCAGAAAGAGCGTTGTCTGGCCTGGGAGAGTTCGCAAGTCTGAAAGCTCGAGATTCTCTGCTCGCGCCTTCCTTCTGTGAATCTAGAGTCGCCTTGAATTTGTTCGCATAAGACACGAGCTTCGGCACGGTTATGACACTCATGACCACCGTCACATCGGTCCCCTTCACGTTGAAGGTCAGACGTACTCCACGCTCAGCGGCTGGGACCGTTAGTGTGAATCTTGACCAGTCATCGTATATTCGTATATCCACCGGTTCCGCTCTTGATATTATGTTTTCAGAGGGAATAAAAGGCAGCTAAGTTGAATCACGTACCTATACACCAACAATTTCTGATATTCGGACTCGAGATCAATGACCAAAGGGCCACTTGTCATCTGCAGGTCTAGTAATTTACTACCGCTGTCCGCAGAAGTCCGCTCCTTTCGAGTGGTTTGAAACAAGAACCTCGGGACTGTCATTTGTCCAGTGATAGTCCCAGATGCTGTGGCGGAAACCTCCGAAAATGATAACGATAGTTCAGAGAATTGTTCAGCCATCCTAGTGCGGAAAATAGCGTTGCGTAGATCGAGTTTAATCCATGTGATTGACTGTCCAAGATCAATGTCAAGTCGTACTTCCCGCAAGCGAACGATCACTGCCGTAGTAAGCTCTTGCCTAGGAGGAGTAGAAGACCCTGTTGTCAACTGACTGCTCGCCCTTGGACCGAGGCCGCCTGGGATGGAGGGTGGTGCATTCAAGACGGGTATACGGTCGAGCCACACAGCTTTGAAGCACAGAATGTCTTGTAACCTGGAGAAATGCACCCCGCCAGCGAATTCGGTATCGCATACCACAGAAACAGAGCTGACCGTTGACCCACGAATTTTCGCGAAATCTACAGTAAAGGACAGATTACGAGCATGCAGCTTCATACAGTCTTCACTGAGAAAACCGTGCTTCAAACCAGCGGTTAAGCCTCCGACACTCCCGCTGAAAGTGACTCTATGGGCACCGGGGGCAATATTCACCACAAAGCCCCCGCTATCCCAGTTGAGACCTGCGATTACGTTTACGTCTGGCTGGCATGTCAGCTCTAGCTTGGATTGATCTATCCGCAGACTGAGACTTATTTGCATGCTGGACACAGGGCTCGTGACGTCTTCTTGGTGTAGGTGCGAAGTAACAACGCGAGGACTTGCGACTGCGAAGGAGGGCAGGTCCTGCTTGCTAGTTTGCTTCATCCTGTCCTCGATGTTCTTGACGACCTCACTAAGGAAGGGGAGTAGGGTAGGCCGAAGCGTATTCTGGCTGGAGTGAACCGTGCTCTTGAAGAGAAGAGTAGATGGCTCGATCTGCCCTCGGTTACTGAAAAGCTTATTGGCGGCTGGCGTGGCCCTGTATTCCCCCCAGACCGATACGACAGGTAGATCAAAGACCTCCACCCCAAGCTCGCGGAACTGCTCATCGGAGGGCTCACGGGAGAAGACTGAGATTGCACGGGTCCTGGCGGCGTTGACATAACTATTGCTGAACATGCGAACACGACCACTCTCGAAAGTGAGAGACAGAAATATGTTCGAAGTCAACAACCCATGGTAATTCGATTCCACTGGATCTGCTGCTTCTGATGACTGCTCGTGAGGATGGCTTCCCATACGAGGACCGTTTGCGAAGCGTTCTACCCGATCCTTGCCGTGCCGATACACCTCAATCAAAGAGGAGACATAGTTCGGAATGGATGACTCGATGTCCAAAATGAATCCGTCCACGTCCGCGCCAACGTGCAGTTGCCTAGAACCATCGATGCGCTCTACTCTCAACTGGGCGGTCATCTCAGGGTAAAGTATTCTGTTTCGAGCCGTATGGCTTTCGCCCGCGAAATCGCGGTCATTCGATTGGCGGAAACTGAAGACGTGCGTGAGCTAACACCAACGCCTGATCAGCCTCTATGACAGACCTCGAAACAAATTGGAAAGAAAACCCTTTCATGGAGGCCTGGCCACTTTCGCCCATCTGTGCACCAAATGTGATGGATTTGATGGAGAATAGGAAGGCGCGAACGGCTCCTTCTGCCTCAATGCTAGTCTGAGGCATTTGCACAAACGTCAATGGGAAGGCGACTCCAATATTCGCCAAACATATATCTACGGTGTAATGATCGATCCAAGACAAGTCCGAGGGTTGAGGATGAGAGCCCTGTGTCGTGATGTCAAGGGTACGCAGTAAGTTTGTAGTTTTCTCCTTGAACTCGGCCATTTCTTGTGCTCGCCGCTCCTTGCGCATGGATATTTCTGCCTGCGAATAGATTAGAGGAAGTATAGCTAGATTTGAACATGGATACCTGTAAATGGTCTACAAAATCTCCCATCTCTCCGATGGAGCTCGGTTGCATTACTGCATGAGTCCTGCTCACCCCGACCTTCATGAGTTGTCCACGGCGGCGCGCACCACCGCCAATCTCAAGCCTCGCGTCAATGGAAACGAACGCTGTACGATGGCTTCTGTCGAAGAGTCGTGCCAACCTGGCGTTGAGGCTTCTAGGTGTAAGAGAAAGAGAAAGGTCGGCAAGCTCAACATGCCACTTCATTGTAGGATCGTTGTTGATTGCACCGCCGATGTGGTCGCAGCCGAGAAGGACTCTGGATGAGCCGCTTTCAAGTCCGAGCCTGAAGCCTTTCATCCTCGCAAGTATTCGGTACTTCGACGATGCACGAGAAGACTTCTCCTTCTTAACAGGAGTAGCCTTGCGTCGAGTTTCTTCGATAATGGAGACAAGGTCACTGAAATCCTGGCCACATTTCTGCTGTACCGTCAGCAGAGTATCCCAATGCGACGGCTTGACATTTGCGGTGAACATCTCTACAAGCGCAAGCCCCTCAATGTGACCGTTGTTATAGTGGCACGTTACGGAAAAAGTGGGCAAAGGTATCTTCATGCGCACACTCGGGGCAGAATCTGACGCATGCTCCTTCGCGGATATGACGAACACCTGAGTGCCTATTTGTAAGCCAAAATCGAGTGCATTCTTGGCGCTGAAGTCGTCTGTGTAGAGGGCATATGTGACGATTTGACCCAGTTCCCATGAAAGCCAGGTACCGCGCATGACCTGGAGGGACACGCGAAAAGAGCTAATCTTGATGTCCAGCTGAGTTGTCAACAGATCAGAACTGTCCGGTGCTTGCGTTCGTTTCCCATCAGGTACTTGTGGGCCATCGTGCAGCTCAGATAGGAGGTCCTGGACTGTTGCATTTAGGCCCGGAAGGTAGTCGGCTCGCCACTCTTCCATGAACCGATATAGACGGATAGCACTGCGGGGGACGTTGAGGTTAATGAAGTCCAGACCGGCTGTGGCGCGAAGGGTCTGCTGAGAACCGGCCTCGCGTCTCATCAGCGCATTGATTCGAGCTCCGCCAATGATGATCGCCGCCAAGACCCCGTATTCGTTGGGTTTCGACAAGTCCGCCACTGCAAACGCTTGCAGTCGGATTTCATCCATTGTCATCGAATGGTTCATGGAGAAGTCCCACGCCCATTTTGCTTGGGTGGGAGGCTTGAAGAGCATAGTAGACACGATGTCCACGGTCGATGCTTTATACTCAACCAACAATTTCTCCGCTCCGGCCTTGAACTTGATTGAACGAGTAGTGAGGACAAGATCAACATATGCTATCTTTGCCGAGCCGTCATCAGTGGCTCTCGTTCTTGATACAGAGCGAGAATGATCTGCTTTGGTCCCGAACGGTCCCAACTTGTGAGCTTTCAGCGTATGCACAACCGTCTGCGCATAAGATACCAGAGAAGGATAGATGCTTAGCGCAACGTCGCCCACAGAGATAATAACGCCGTAATGCTGGACGTCTTGTCGGCCTCTTTCCTTTGTCAACGATAGAGTAGTAGTGCTTTTGGCGGTATTTGAGATGTATGGCTGATAGCATGCTGCCGAGCGAGAACGAAGGGAAACCAATACCGTTCGGAGAATGAACTCACTGCAAACGCTGTCGTTTGAGTGACAAATGACATGCAGATGGGTCAGGTTCAAGGTCACGCTGTCGACCGATAAACCGCCTGCGGCATCCTTGGCGCGTTCGTTCATCCTGAGCAAGTTGGCCAATGGAGATCTTGGAGAGATATAGGGTAACTCTTTATCTCCAGCTAAATCCATAAGGTGTCTCTTCAGAAGTTCGATTGCGGCATCAAAGGGTTTTTCTAGCTGTGTGCGGTCGGGCGGTTGGAACAAGTCCCGTAAAGATGGACCCATAGATTGCAAATGTTGCCTGAGGAAGAGTAGGTATTTCAAACCCGCATCCGTACGCAGGCGATGAGGATATCCGCTCTGGATGAGGTAGGAAGGTTGTATAGTGGATAATGGGTCCAGAACAGCCTTCTCCTCTACTCGCTGGAGCGCTTCGAAGAGCGTGTTTCGATTTAGCTCATACATACTGCCTCTACGAAATGCTTCCATAGGCTCTTGCATGTCATCGACGAATTCCGCCAGCCGGAGCGCCATAAGCGTTGTCTGCGAAGGTGCCAGCCGCGAGACATTGACGAAGAGATCTCCTAGCGTAACTGAAGCATCCTTCTCACTCAAGGAGAAATTACTCGGGCTGCAGACAACGTCCCATGCCAGACTTGAGTGCTCAGCCGCTCCAAGTCCGAGTGCGACGCTATCGTACGAGCACATTATGTTCGACATGCGAGTTGCGCCTGATTGTGCAGTCCTGAGCCGGACACCAGATAAGAATAGCTCCAAGGAGGATGGGACTCGTCCACGAGCTGGAGCATTGTCTGGGCCAGAGAGGTCCGGCGCAAAGGGGAGGAGTTGCAGCAGCTTCACTTGAACGAGTGCAAAATGGGTGTCCATAATCGTGGCGGCTGTACGATCGCCTTCCTCGTCCTTGACTGACTGTAAGTGGTCGGAAAGTAGAACATCAAAGCAAATTTCTGGGCTGCTTTGCTTCATTAAGCCTTGTCAGTTGCATCCTTAATTGAGACGAGAAAAAAGACGTACATTCTTGACCACATCAGAAGATAAAGTACGAAGTACGGGAATCACAAGCGGCGTGAGTATAACAAAAACACCTGTTCTTGAGGAGATCCGGACGGTTGTACTCGAACCGGCAAGCTTCGGACTAGTGCAAGGACTGCCAGCCTTTGGGTTATCGGAGGTGGCGTGAGCAAGTCCTTCTGTCATTTTACGCACTGAAGACTGCTGTTGACAGTGCGTGCTATCCTGGGAAAATACCATCAGAGAAGGTTCCCCATCGACAGGGGTGTACTTGCTCGTGTCAAATGGAAGGGAGAGCTATGCCACCACGATGGACGATGTAGAAATCGAGCCGTATAAGTACGAACATAAGGGCTGTATTGGGATATGGTTGGCGTTTCGTCTGATATTGAACCTGTGGTCGCAAGCTCTAGGTATGTCAGAAGTAGCAGAATGTAACAAACCTTTCTTCTGGTCGGCCTCACTGTCCGAGCCGTCGGGGTACATTGAGTCTTCTGTGTCAGACTCGTCGCCAGACGAAATGCTCCCGTCATCGTCGTCCGGAGGCGTGAAATGGGATACAGGTCTCAGTTTCCTATAGAAAATGATCATCAATAAAACACACGTTCAGTTCGTAGTAAATAACCCTACGCAATTCGAGCGTCACGATCTGCTTCTGATTCGTAATCGTCGCCATCGGAGTCAGCATAGCTCGCAAGGTGGCGCGGTAACGCGAGTGGGCTAGGTGCATGCTCTGAGTTGACTACACGCGAGTCTTGTTTGGGCTGGTCGAGAGTGTTGGAAAGCCTTGGGATGCGAACTTGAGGCAGAAAGAAATCAGTATCAAGCAGTCCCCGTCCTATAACAAGTATGAGACGCAGTTGGGTTCAAAAAAGGGGACAAAAAAGGAAATACCGGTGGCGAGAGTATCGAAAGGAAGAGCCTGATCTGGCTTGTACAAAAACATGACTCTTTCCGTGTAGCTGTCTTGGGCGACAAGAAATTCAGCCTGAGCCTGCGCTTTCTTCATCCAGCCAGTTGGAGCTGAATAAAGATCAACGTTCAGATCAAGTAGCACATTCATCGCTTCGTGCCAGTCGTTCATCTCAGCCGCCCGACTGAGAAGTAGTTTCACCGAGGCCTGAGGGACACGGACGCTTGTAACCGATTTGTGGGATTTTCCCGCCAAGTCATTGAAATCCAACCTCAAACCCTTTGGAAGAGAGAGTTCTGCGGCTGCGTTGTCAACATGCCAAACGAGATTGAACTGATCGACTGCCACTTTGAGGAACGTGACTATAGAGCTGTCAATTTGAGTGATGGCAGTGAATACCTTGACAGACGCACCATCGGGGTCAGTGGGTATGTCATATTCTTGCGCTGGGGCATTCATAGGATCCGTAAAGTTCAGTTCAAATTGCCGACCGGCTGCCATGATCGTTCGGGCTTCGAGTGCGTCCAGGCAACCAGCAACTTTGCCAACGTGGAATTCCCATACACAGAAATATGTTGACGTTCGAGGCATGGGTCCGAAGAGGCGATGTGCGACGATGTCTAAACCTGTTATCGACGTCAATATATAGCCATGTTAACTGTTCAAACCGACTTACCATCAACGATCAAGACTTCCTTAGCACTGCGCTGTATAGCCCACGCAGCGTGTACGTCCTCAGGACAGTGCGCGGTGACGCTTGTTGCGATGCTATCAATGTTCAGGGTCACCTCTGCACCAGCATTTTTCAGTGCATCGAAGCTGCGAAGTAAGGAGAGGCATACCCATGTAGTATTCATGTGTCCTGAGCTGTATCTGCAGTTCAGGCAAGGCCATCAGGACGCATGTTCCAATGTCGGCCGAGCCATTGCTGCCATCGTCATCGAGCTCATAGCCACGTAAACTTGCAGGGACAACCATAAGTCCGTTGTTCACTGATAGCCCTAGCTCAACTTGAAGTGTGTTCGACTGCAACTCGTAAGCATGGAGGCTGCTACTCAACGAGAACACTCACACTTCCTTCCCGATACTGTAAGTCGACGGGATCGCCAATAGGTAGATTCGACTTGCGCTTCTCGAGGTATTCGTAGAGGGTAGAGAAATGTGTGAATGATCCGAAGTAGTTATTACGCATGCTCATGAAATAGCGGATGGTCCATCCGCATGCTTTGTACACTACGTCCTTCCCCTGCGTAGGACAAACGCTGATAAGCGGCCGTCAAGCCCTCATGCGTATTGACATTGTGAACGCACCGTAAACATCAGCTTCAACTGGTCTATGTTTTCAGGATGAACTTCGCTAAAGAAACAATATGATGCGTCGAGGCTGAACTGGCCGATCCGACCCAGTTCACTGCTTCTGTGAGGTTTGCCGAAAAGACTGTACGTGTTCCATTTTGGCAGAGTGAGAGAAACTCCTACGTCCGGTGCATCAACAGCGAATGAGACAGCAGAACACTGCGGCCTGTATTTCGTAAGGGGAACAGTCACTGTTTGCTTCAATGAAGCCCCATAGAACGACAAGAAGGCTATCGAGATGTCAAAAAATGGCGGATAGCGACAAGTACCAGAGAAGCTTACCGTTGTCTTCTGGAATAAGAGGCTTGTCGATGATATTGTGATCATTTACGTACATCTTGAGATCATAGTTCGTCATCTCAACCAGTAAAGAGTACACCACAGGAATGAAACGGTCATAATCGCTGGGAGGTCCCGAAGCCCAATCCTTCCCGAGGTCAGTGAACATATGAACGTGATCCCGCAGAATGTAGATAAGCGGTGATCGGAGCGAAATGGTGAATGTCCACTGTCGTTGCTCATTCCATCGTAAGGGGTTTGGCATCTCACATCGTATCTATGTGATTCGAAAAAAAAATCAACCGTTGTATGATTAACGCATCATGTATCAAAGAACCTTACCACACATGATTCTGCGCGGAGCAGCCGTATATCATTGAGACTGGAGCTCACAGTGACAGCGTCGAGATGGATGTTGAGAGATGGCTCGTATCCTCGCGAAGTTGCCACCATCGGCACGATATAACTGATAGTCGAATTATCACCCGCACGAAGGTGACAGGAAGCTGCCTCCCGTTTGCGTGGTCGGTTAGGTATATAAACTTCACCGTCCCACTGCCAGTCCTGCGGTCACGGCTATCAGTCGCTTATGTGGCTTTCCAGGAAATATGTGTGCGTACCTTGGATGCTTCACGGAAAGGAATTTGGAGGGTGACTCCATCTTTGAGTTCAATCAGTACGTTCATGCTTGGCCAGACGCGAGCGTCGCCCGGCTTCAAACGAACGAAAGGAGTTGCGTCGATAAATGTTGACGGGAAGAATGTCTGCACGAGCTGAGCGCTGTGGAAGGTCATAAGCTGTTGCTAAATTCTCCAGACCGTTGCATCTACCGTTGTCGATCAGCCCAAGGTCCATATCGTATAACGCCACCGCATATAGCCAGATCAACACCCCATTCCGGAGGCAGGTCGCCGTTGCCAATGTCGAACGGGTCACAGGTTGCATGAGACTGCTCCGCAACGCTTGGGACTTGTCCCACGGAATCCGCGTAATAAAGAAATTCCACCAATGGCGCTTCAATGATCTGTGTCTCCTTCGCGTACTCGAGAGCAGAAAAATCAACGCCAAGAGGTGTCTCTTCCTCTACTATCTTACGCCTGTCTCTCCGACCCCATGAAGCGGTCCCGCTATGCATGAAATGAGAGTTACGGTGGCGGTTTGACATGCTATTCCATAGTTTGAATCGGCGCCATAGCTTGGCGAAAGCATTGAAGGTCAAATAAGAAAATGGTCGTAAGGGTCGCGGATATGAGGTTTGTACTACGCGGTGGAGTTTTTCCCCAGTAGAGATAATCGAGCTGTCGAATCGATCGTTGTCCACAAAGTGTAAGATGGCATCTTGGAACTTGAGGTTTATAACCTGCTTGTAGTGATCGTATCGAGACCTAGACTGACAAAGTTACGATGATTGAGCGCAATGCCTGCAACCAGGAGAGCAAAATCGCCGTACTGGAACGATGCCATATGTGCCTTCTGCACACTTGAAGTCGGCAACGAATAAGGTCGGAGTCGACTTGTTCCCGATGACGATAGCGCCTTTCGTAACTTCAATACCTATGGGCAATAGATCCTTGGGGTCGAGGCTCGGCATTTGATGCTTCAAGGCGGCTATCCAGCCTTTCAGGAATTTCGGTGTCCTACTGTAAATGGACGACACGAGAGATATGGGTGGTCCCAGGTTGGTAGCTGGGAGTAGTCTAAACGCTGTACGAGGCTGCATTGAAAAAGTATGTGTACTTACAATCCGGAATGGCCGATGTCCAGCTGAATATTTTCCGCAGCGACTTGATGGCCTCCATACTTGCTCGGCCGTCAGGATGCGCACCTCCGTCGTCAGACTGCGACTCCATGGACGCAACAATGTTGTCATACGCCGCGGTGCGGTTATAGATGAACCATTCCAAACCTTGGAAACAGATATGGACGCGGCAAGACATCGAAGTCTTCTTCGGCTTTGCTACACAAATATGAATATTTCAAACAGACAGTAGTAGGGGCATGTCACGTACCTCCGATACTTTCTCCTACTACGCGCGCGTGGCTGAGGTCATTCTCGTCTGTTGGTGCTCGTATCCAGTACCGCCAACTGAGCTGTCCTTTGACGACGCGTATGGTTTGATTGCTAGAATGATACCTGATGTCTTTCAATAGAATTCTACCTCCAAGTATGGAGAAGTGTATAGAGCCTGCGAAGATCGTTGAACCAAGGAGAGAAGCTCTGGGAAGGCGCGACTGACCAATGTCTACCCATATGCTCGACTCCTTCTGATTCCAGGCCAAGAGGCGTATTGCCAAGCTAAGAATGTATCCGAGAATACGATTCCAGTAGAAGAGGTAGAGTATAAGGCTAATTACGACGCAGGCAGCGACGATGACAAGGCGGTAGTTGATGTCGAGCATGGTAGCGGGCTTCACGTGAATTGGTTGTCCCGGCTTGTATCTTGAGACACAGAAGCGCTACTGCGAGGTAGGCATGTAGATGGCCCTACAGATGAAAGGAGAATATAAGAGTTCGCCAGATGCTTGTCTGTGAGCTTTTGGCCGCAATGCGAGAGAGAGTGTCGGTGCTTACTTAGACGCGTGCCTGATGCAAGCCGGCTGAATCGTCAACGGACGGCCGGACCTCTCGCCGTCGCTGGTGTTTACAGCACTGTACTTCTATCGAAACGACCATCTCGATTCTCGACGCCTCTGCATTGCAGATTACTAGAGACTAATCAAGCAGCGAGCTTCACGTCTTCATCGTTCGAAAACGACAACCAAATGTCTGTACCTGCATCCAATATCGCTTCCACACCCCTCCGTCGGCTCGCGTTGCATTCGACTACAACCTGTGCAGCCCAAGCCTCTAGCTATGGAAAATGCATCCTGAAGACCTACACAGATGTGAGGAAGGATGCATGCAAGGAGGAGTTCGCGAAATTTGGTGCATGTCTACGAACGGCAGTGAGTACGCGAAGTCAATCCTTCATCCATATTCAGCTGAGGTATACCTAGATGAAGCGGAAATGGTGATTACAAATTTGTCGCAGCAGTCGACGATACGCCAATAGAATATGAGACTCAGATTTCATAGAGATACTATATTCACGAACTCGAGATATACCACCCAACAATCAAGCTGCATCTAGCGATTCTAGCCCACCAGGAACTGTTCTAGGTGCCGTGGAACTCGACGCCTGTTCGGCGCGTTCTGGAGCACTGGCAATTGCTCTGGCACGAGCGCGTGCACGAGCGGCAGCTCGAATCCTTGCACCCATCATGAGAGTGAGAGAAGTGTTCGTGATACCAGGCAAGCTCCACGGGGAAGTGGGAAGGGTTACCACGAAATCAGACGCGGAGACTTCAAGTTGTGGAGGCGGTGGTGGAGGGTTTCTCAGTCTATGGACCACTTGGCTGAAACGGAGATCGAGGGTGAGATGCGAGTCCTTGTAGAACCAATCCGCTATGGGATGAGCGTTCGTCGTCGGTAAGGATGGGAGGGGTATAGGTAGTAATGGGTCTGGGGCATCCGTTGGCATCTCCGCCTGCAGCGTGGTTTCATAAGCGATAGAGATGAGGACCATGTTGAGGGATATAATGGCGAAGTCAAGGAGCAGTAGACGCATTTTTGATGGTGTGACGGCTAAAGCACGCGAGCATGGGTGTGGGGCGTAGATGAGGTGAAGACAGGACAGCGCACCTTGGCCGATAAAGTCAATGATAATGGCTCTTCCTTGCACCGCACCCTGTGTGGCATGCGACAACACACTGCCAAAATTGAAACATATGTTGAGTATGTTCCAAAAGCGCAGGGAGCGGTTTGGATCCAGTTCTCGTGGCCGGGAGTACTGGAACTGGAACGCAACCCTGCAAGCAAAAGGAAGGATTGACGGTGAGAGCAAGAAGGAGATTGCGATGAGCTGGTAGATGAGGCTCTCCATCTACAAATGCGTTTCGTTCAGTACGGGCTGCCCACTCGACAGGAATTGTGGCAAGCACCTACAGATCGTACAATGTGTATTCGTTGTTCATAGCGCATGTCATGTAGTGCCTCCAATGTGTCCTATTGGTGGGGAGTTATTGGGTTGCAAGAATGACACCTGCAGAGCAGCAGTCAGAGTCACCGTAGCGCACGATTTTGCGAAGTATGCGGTGACCGGGGTTCAGGTTTCGCGTCTGTCACAGCTCACGTCACGGCGCGTTGTTCAAAGGGGTTTGTCACGGTGTCGCGTCGTTCTCCTCCTCGCCCTCGACGAGCTTCGCGACGATGAGCAAAATCCCCAGGAATGCGGAAAAAAACAATCGCAGACTCACTGACTTCTTCACTCGTCGGAGCTCGATGATGAGCTCCCCTCTTCCACAACCACCGTCCTCACAACCTTCATCTTCCCAACCAAGACCATCGCAGCAGACCGCTGGTTCATCGACGTCCCACAGTCGAAAGAAGAAGATCGTGCCTTCAGGACCGAGCAATGAAGTCATATCTCTGTCGTCCGACAGCGGCCCTATAGTCATCTCTTCCGACACCTCAAGGTCGCATATATCCATCTCGAGTAATAGCACCTCTCACAGAGTCAGCTCGGACCCCAGTCCACAGAACAAGCCTAAGCCCGCTGCCACGGCCTCCTCTTCAGCTAAATCTACCAACCGAACGAAGCCAAATCCGCGAGACGTCATAACCAACGCCTCGATTGCGAAGACGACCATGAAGAAGCGTTCGCCATCCAGTGCAGCTCCTGTAGCTCCTCCGCTCCTCAAGCTCCCGAAAGTGATGCGTGCCCCGAAGAGAAAATGTCACTGGGAGTCGAGTAGCAGCTCTGAGGAGTCGGATGACGGACGAATATACGTCCCAAAGCCCAGTGAGATGAAAGCATCGCTCACCCACGCCCCTATTCCGCGAGTGCTGTCTAAGTCCGCCCTTCCCTCTCCTTCCTTGAAAATCTCTCTTCCTTCATCTCCCCTCACTAGCCTACGCAGCGTGCGCTCAAAGTCCTCCAGGTCCTCCAAACGCGCGCGTCTCGACGTCACCGAGCCATCTACGGCTATCTCTGGCAATGACGCCGACGAGGAGGAGCTGGTTCCAAGCAGTCAATCAGATGAGCAAGAATTGACCATACCAAAAAACGTCAGTAAGGACCCTGGCGTAGTCAAAGCTACAGTGAACAAGTGGAGAAGGGAGTCATCAGCAGCTGTCTCTCCTGTGCATACAAGTAGCTCATTCCCTTTGGACGAACCTCCGGCTACCCCTCCAGCGACATCTCCTGCGGAGCTTATTTGGCCATCAGATGCTCCCTCCTCCCCTCTATCAGCAATGCAAACCGATTATGATGGTGACGTTCACATGGACGATTCCACTTCTACAAGAGAGCGGCCTGATGCAATTCATGGCGCGCGTTCCTTTGGGACTCATTCACAGGCGGTTTCTGAAGATGAAGTCAGTCACCAACTGCATCTGCTCAATTCTGCGTCTTCGACGACCCTTTCATCCCACAACGTAGTCCTCGTAACTCCTCCACGGAAACCTAAGATGTCTTCCTCAGTATTTGACCAAGTTTCAGTGCCCATGTTTCGCCCTCTTACCCCTCTACCTTCCGACGAACCTCCCAAAGCTCGTGCTACGCCTGTAGCCCTCAATCCGGAGCAAAAGACAGCGATTCTCATCGCGAGACTCAGAGCCGAGGCAGCTGAACGAGCGGCCGAAGCTCGCGGTAGCTCCGAGGAAGAACAGCCATCTTTGGACGACCTTCTTAGTGACAGTAGCGATGAAGAGCTTCTTTATAATAACAAGGACCAGGGGAAAGGGTAAGATGCTTAGATTGACATCGCCGAACCTAAACGCTAAACATCATTTCTCGACAGATCCCTCTTGCCCGCCAAAGCTGAGTCACCAAGTACTCATTTCTTGCGTGCGTACTCGCAAGACGAGAAACCGATAGATGCAACACGATACAGTATGCGTCGTCGTCCTTCGCCTATCCTCGCCTTCAATCGAGCCGATTATCTGGAGTACAGCAAACCTAAACCTTCTCCTAGGAAATCAGCCAACCCTCTAGATAAGCTGCTACGGGAGAAGAAGGCTGCGGAGAAGAAGGGCAATGGAATCAATAGTTTGCTCGCTGCAGAAGCGGTTCTTGCCAACTCTGCCGAAGCAAAGGGTAAAATGAAAGCGGAGATGGATACCGAAGAATATGACGACGGTATAAACTGGGGAGATGAGGTCGCCGCGATGCGGGTTGTCATTCAAACTTCGAAGAATATCGATTTGAACGCTACCTGTCCAGGGAGCGATGCCGATGATTCGGATAACGATGCTGAAGAATTTGTCGTTGACGATGCTACCAAACTGCTTGGAGGAGATGAAGGCAAGACCAAAGCCGTGAACAGTATATTGACGAAGGACAGGAAAAGCTGGCTTGGTAAGAAGAGGGCAAAGAAGGTTGTCCAAGGCGTACCCTTGTGGGATGACGATGTTGTTCCTCAGGATGACGTCAAATCTTCCATTCCTGACCTGCCTTTCGACGAAAGTCTGAGGATTAAGAATACCACTCTACAGTTTCTTCATAGCGTCGTTGCAGCTAATGGTGCGTCCGTTAGCAATCTCTATAGCGCCGAGCCAACTTTTATCATAGATGCAAGCCGACTCAGCCGCTGCCTGATTCCTCAGCTCTTTTCGAACGTAGAACGTACCGACTTGCTTACCCTGATTCCATGGCTGACCTCCATGGGTGCGTTATGGCATCGTGCAATGATTAACGGTTAGCTAATCAATCTCATTCACAGCCTTATCGTCGTCTACAGAGATTTTGGCACAGAGAGCTATATCCGTTGTTGCCTACATCGCGAGAAGGTGTGCTCGCACTCCGCTTCAAGTCTGTCCTCTGGTTGTATCGTGCCTGCGTGGGCTCGGCGCAAAGGAAGAGCGTCTGGCCCACATTTCTACACATGCTGCGGACGCACAGGTCCGCTCCTCGCCGTTGCTGCGAGGGTACAATATCTCGAGGCTTGTTCAGATTGTCAAGTTATTCGTTGAGTCAGTAGTAGTCCAATCATTGCCCGACCTTCGCTCACTGTTCTATGTCAGGAATGACACCATTGCTCCTGAGGATATCCCTGAGTTAGTCACCACGCTCTTGCTCGTCGGCCTTGACCCATCCATCTCCTCGAGCCTGAGGACCGAGATCACTGTGCTCATCGATGAAGTGGGTGTACGCATTCCAAGCAAATCAGACGGTTTGTTGGAACTGGTACGCAGCGATCGATGTCCTAAAACGTAAGCAGACTGATTATATGGTAACTGCAGGAGCCAATGCTCTGCGCTAGGCTGCTGAAGCATACGTCAAGCTGGAGCATCATGAACAAATCATACCTTCTCACGTTACTTCGTGGAGGCAGCCCGCAAATCGCGCGCATCTCAAGGTGGCTTGGATACGCAATGCTACTCAACGTTGACATACCTACGAAGGTGAATAGCCAGTACTTTGGCAAGTCATGAATTGACACGTCCATTCACCTTTTTAGGGTCAATATTTCACTCTACCTGCACTGGAACCAGTTATCAATCTTCTGTCACGTAAAGGCGGTGCTCATGCGGTGTTTGATGTCATGGGAAACGCAGACAAGGACGATTTCTGCGAACAGCTCTCGCATAACATAGATATCCTTGAGACTGTGCTGTACGACATTGATACCTTTGTGCAAGAGGAGAAGCAAAATCCCCCCATAATGAAGCTAGGTGACGACTCGTCAAGGCCAGGCTCTCCAGAAAAGCCCGAACCAGAGCTTGAGCAGATCGTCGAGCTCCTCGAGAAAGTACATGGCAAGATCAGTCCGTGCCGTTCATTATCATATCCCCTAGCAAACCGCTGACCTCTGCGTTCAGATGACAGCCGCGCGGGCGATCTCGGGCGATCGCGAGTCAAGGCATCGCTGCAACATTGCTGGTCGCGCGTGCGTTATCAGCGACTAGCTGCTCTGAGAGCCGGCTCTGCTGGCAGACCACGAAACCTCAAGGGATACTTCCCGAGACCTGTTCAGTCTTCGAATACAAGCTCTTAATGTGCACCTCGTTGTTCGCGTTATTTTGCAGGTAGACGCACTAATCGTCTTGGAATCAACTGATATGTTGACCATAGAAGTAGATCCGCCTACTGTTATAGTCAACGAGAGCTTGTCTAATTACACTGTATAGCCTCCAGATAATCGCTTTGTATTACAGACATTTGCTAACCAGAAATTGGTTCACTCAAATTTACGAGCTGGGGGAGGAAATGAAGCGAGGTGAAAAAAGGAACACAAATTTGAATAGACGGGTTACGATTACAATGGGCTGCACAAATGCAGCAACACAACAAGAACTAACGAGCCGAATGATCATAGCAGATCTGTAGGCCTAAATCCTTCGCCGGCTTCCTCATCATCGCCTTTATGTCGTTTACGCGACGATTCTTCTTCGTCGGACTCGTTCAGGTCCAGTTCGATGTCCCAAACAGGGCTTGGGGGCCTCTTTCGAGTCTTCTCTGTCGGCTTCCCAGATTGCGCCTGATGTGCGGGTGGCTGGTGCTCGGGAGACGGGGATGTGTTGAGGTCGAGCTCGATGTCCCAGGTCGGGTTAGTAGGTTCGCGAGGGCGATGCTGCGACGACGAAGCCGTGGGGACGTCTACATCTGCGCAGAAGTCAGCCACCTTCTCTTTGCCTTTCCCTTTATCATTCCCTGAGATGGCAGGAGCTGGTTCATTATCAGGTGCTTGCTGCGGTATACGTTGTGACTGGAAAGGGATAGTACTCGTTGAGCTGTTCCGGAAAGGTTTGTCGAAAGCGTCTTTTAGTCTTTTGACCTTGACCTGTCCGAAGCCGGGGAGTTGTAGAAGCTGCTCGGATGTCGCTTTGGCGATATCTGCAAAGCTCTGTGGGATTCCGGAGTGTGAATGTCACCATGGGTGAGACAGCAGGAAGGAATGTGCGAAGAACATACGCCAATTGAAGTTCGGAGAATTTCAACGTCTGTCTTGTTAACTTTGCTGATGCTGGTCAGTGCTGTGCGTAGCATGGAGTTATAATCTTTGTCCACTCGCTCCTTGATCAAGTCGGGAGGTTTGTGCTCAAATTGCTTGTATGTCGCCAGGTAGTATCCCGCTTCTTCCAGGCTATAAGAATTATGAGTTTTCGCTTTATCGAGTATGATAGAGGGAGATCCAGTTCAACGTACTTCCATGCCACCATTATGGTGACGTTGTTTATAAGGCAAATCTTATAGTCGAGATTAGCCTGTGGTTACCCGATGTATGCAACTTCAGAGTCACCTTTGTTAACTCTTTTATGGTATCTTGATGCTCACTCTGAGGACAGCGGTTTGTCACTGAGATAGACAATGTCGTGCTAGCAGACAAGGGCGACTTACCACATCGCAGAGAATGAGCAATATCCTGAGATTATATGAGGAACCCAGACGTTCTATACGCTGATGGATATATTCTGGATGTAGCCTATGGTACCGCAAGCTAGTCCAAGACGTATGTCAGCATACATGGTTCCCATCACACTCGGCGAGTGGGCACATACCTCAGGTAAAAGACACCAGTTGTACGTCCTACTTGGTAGTCAACTACGACATCGCCAAATGTCTTGCCAACATTCCTGATGCATTCAAGCACGGGATTGCCTCTCTGACATGTAGGTGGTTGCCAACGTTAACATTACGATGATATCATGGCTATCAAGTCGTACCTGGGACGGATTCACGATGATGTTGCTACCGAGTCCAGGTATTACCACCGGTGGTTTCGCAGAACCCGCGCTTGTAGTAGAGGTTGCGACTGCTGCGTTAACTGCAGGGCTCGACGTCGACGTCGAGGCTGAAGACTTCATGGTATTGAGGGACTAAGTTTACTACTAGTACTTAGGCTCAAGTCACGATTCCCCGTGTCACGGTCACGGGCGACGCCACAAAATTGGTGTATAATGTTTATCTACGATCTGATCTTGAGAGTTGTCGAGCCCAATATGACGGACCACAACGCGAATTTTGTGTTCCGCATCTCTATCAGATTGCTAACCTATGAAAGTTGTGACTAATGCGTCCGTTACGAGCGTCATAGGGAAAGAAGGGCCGAAGACGACTATGTAATAAAATCCAGGAAATGTCCGAAGCATGGCATGTAAATGGAGATAAGCTGGACTATCAACAGGGTACTATAACTTGCGTGCGCCCAATCTTGCAGACGCTTCTTGTCTGTACTGGCGGGGGAGCAGGAGAACCCCAGCAAAATACGCCGTAGGGATAAGCTATCGCAGATAATGTCATGAGATCATGTAAGTGAAGCAGCAGCTGCTCACGTACCACGAGCCAAACGATCCAAACAATATTGGCAGCGTTTCCAACTGAGCCCCGACCGGTATATGTGGGCCACTCCGTCCTGAACCCAGAACGGACCTAACCCCAAACGTCAATCTAATGTCGACATCTTTGTTTCGGTGTGCTCACTTGATAAAACGCAATGCCTATGATGAGCAGCCCCAAAATCGCGTGGAAGTAGTTTTGGACAGGCCTGCCACGCATATTTAACGTGTTTGAGCGAGGCTTGAAGAAATGAATGACCGCCCCCAGCAACAGCTGGAACCAGTAAAGCACGAATAAGGCGACTCCCCACTTCTTGTGCGGGTCATTCAGGTGAATCGAGTCATTCATGTTCACCGCCGCAGTTCCTAGGGCAAAGCTCACCACAATGAGCGGCATGGCTACGAGCGACGTGAGCGGATGTTTGACGAAACGAGGACGGATGTCTCACCGATGACAAACTGGCTGACCCAGTGTAAAGTGAACCATACGGCGCCGTACGTCCGCATCCAACGCGCGACAAGGGCTCCGAGCGGGAGGAAGAGCAAGAACCCAAGTACGCCGATGATTGCATGAGCGATGATGTACTTCTCGTATGTTTGAAGCGGCATCCCCGCGGACCCCGAGTTGTCGCCGCCAGTTCCACTTGTTGGATTGGAAGTACCATTTCCGCTAGAAGATTGCCCCAAGGTGAACGCTGGATTGGTCGGGTCTATAGAACCTGCTGCAAGCGTCCCAGCTAGGTCTATGGTTGTCGAGCCGTACCCGTTGTGTATCAAGAGGGTGGCATCCGTTGCGGAACTTTCTGGATTGGTTTCGCCAATTGCCCAAATTATTTGCGGCTGAGTTGAGCCATCGGAGGGAATGGTGAACGTATATTTTGGGTTTGTACCATTGGTGAGGGACAAGGCTGGTTGCAAAGTCGCGACTCGCGAAAGATTCGATGCCAGGGTTGGCATAACTTCTCCAGGCGCAAGTCTCTGGGAGAGCGTAATGCTGCCATCTGAATTTGGCCACATAATAACCATCGGTGCGTTCGCCATTTGTTTACCGAAGCCACTGGCGTAAGTTGCGTTGGTGAGACCAACACATTCTTTGGGATGCAGTGAGAAAGACTCACATTGATATCCATCCTAATTTAGATCGACCCAGACTTTGAAGGGTATCTTGAAGGACATGCTCAAAAATGATGGAGTCCATCGATGGAAGGGAGACATACATTGTATGGTCGATCCATTGACCAAGCCACCAACACACATGAGATTCTTGCAGAAGCCACCTCCGTGCATGCCAATCAACGACGTGGAGTTGATGCTTGTGTTTGCTGATAGTGTCGTCAGACTATTGAAACCATTGTAATCGTATTCAGGTCGGTCCAAACTCTGTGATTCGCATTCCCGGATCACTAAGAGATTCCTAATTGACCACTGAAGACTCACCAATTTTCCGGACTCTGCCCTGACAGCGGAGGCAGCGGCCAAAGCGAGCACCGCGAAGCAAGTTTTCATGGTGTTACAAGGGGAAGAAAGGTGAAGTGCCTGTTCAGCTGGCGGCAGTGATTTTATGGCTGACGGAAGAAGGGGCAATTCCCAAATGCGCCCATTCCGATGTTATCCGCTTTAATGCTATCGTGTCTAGTCATCCTGTCCGCGCTTTATCCCTTCTACCCTATATCCGTTTGCTCTGTCAGTGTTAGCTTGCGCTCCTCCCGTCGTGCTGTATTAGTGAGTTCCGCACCCATGTGTTCTCATTCATCCGCTTTCTACTTGCGCGCTCTCGAACACCTGGTTAAGAGCATAGTTCAATGTCAGCCCTATAACACCTTGATTGCGCGAGAGAATGCATACCTTTGAAGGACATCATAACTTGAAGGTACTACGTACCGCCGTTGATTGTGTAGGCGCCGGTGTGCATCAGCAGGGAATTCAATCACTTCCCTATAGCGACGCCTAGAAAACGCGTTCGTCGCAAGCTGCGCAGCACATTTCGCGAAGACCTACCGACAGCTGCTCCTGTGCTGCAGGTTGCAAGGTCAAGGAGCACCATAGCAATAGGGGCTATCGTCACTGAAACTCCAGCCCAGAAGCCTAGACTTGTGAAACGCAATCCAGCATGTTATGGCCAACAAAAATACTCGAAGCCCGAGAGCTTGCTGCTTGATGCTTGTGCGCTACGACACACCGACGAAGACGTCTCCGCTGCTCAGGGGTCGCAATATGCAACAGAAATAAAATATCATAGACAGCGTGCTCTTACGATAACTTATCTCCTCTTTTCTTCTTTTGCTTCTCTGGACGACCGTCGCTCTCAGCCTGTACAGCTGCCTTCTCCGCTTTTCGCTTGCGTTTCTTCTCGTTCCTATCTGCGTCCTCGTCTGCCACCTTCTTCCGATTCCTGCCTTCATTCTTCTCTTCCTTTTCATTGTTTGAGCGAGCCAGGATCTCGAAGGTGTCAACATCCTCCTCATTGTCTGTATCTTTGTCCGCCCAGTCGACATCGTTGTAGACGAGTGTTGTTTGTGCTGCCAGCCGCTTTCCCGAGACGGTCGCAGTTAAGGAGTGGTTTGGGACATGCTGTGACGAGAACGGGTCGTGTTGTATTGATCCAATGAGAGACAGCATTTGGTTCGCAATCGTCAATCTGTGATGCATGCGCGTTAGAGCAACGGTAGTGTGAGCTTATGGATTCAAAATCACCCAATAACCGTAAAATCAAGCCTCCCACTCTCACCGCCTAACTTCTCGTCTGTAAGCTTATGCACCCAGCGTCCGCTGCTTTCAACTGCGTTGGACGTAGGGGTAGTGCCCTTCAGTTCATCGGCTGTCGTCCCACCATACTCGGGGTCGTTTTCCGCAGGGCCATATTCAAACTCCCAGCTGTCCGCTGGTATGTGATGTCGGGGTATAGAAACGTTGAAGGTGCGATGAACGAGAAGAGAGACGTGGTCGGGAGAACAGAGGTTTACCCTCCCAACTTCAATTATTCAGACGACATTTGGCTGAAACGGTAGACCATGGCGCACCTAGTTGCATGCCCACTCGAGGGCTCCAGACCGTGGCATCAAAAGTGATTGTACAATTTGCGAACGGACAATCTCCCTTGATAATCGCAGAAGTGCTCATGAATTGGAGATTTTCGTAGGCTAGTAGAACACCCTGCAGCGCCGGGACGTATCTGTGGTGTTATTCTACCAATTCATCATCACACGGACTCGGGAGGTGACCAATCGCACGCGTACCTCATAACCACAGAGTCGAGCATTTCCTCTGCGCCCTCACGCGGCCTACTTGCAAAGACAGGCGGTATTGAGATGGCGAGCGTCGCTCTTACGACCTTGAACTGCCCGTGCGTAGGCTCTCTTGTTTTCTTCTTCTTCTTGCCATCCCTTGTCTGGTTATGCTGGCTGTCCTTGCCGGTCTTTGGCCGCTTTGTGGACGGGTGACCAGCGGTTTCGGCAGCTGCGTGCTTACGCTTCTTGGTCTTGTGCTCTAACATCGTTGACATGGGCTGAGGTGGTGGAAGCGAGAGGATAAAGGCGACAATAGCTGTCGAGACTGGGAAGGTTGAGAGCGGGCCCAACTGAAATAGAGTTCTTAGTTCTATGTACAATTTTTGGTGAAGCGCCCACGTCGGCGGCGTGTCCGCCGAAGTCTTCACCAAGTTCCCTACCTCCGCACACATCATCTATAACCTAGTCGTGTACTTTCATTCTCGGCCCTTGCTCGTCAATTGCATCATGGTAGGTGAAGTACATACATGAGAGCCAGCAGCCACTGACTTCCACGCAGTCTTCACCAAGAGCAATCATACAGATTGCAATTGCTGGTGCGCAGATCTTTGGAAAGGCGTTCATGGCCGCAGGACGTCAAGCTGCTCAAAGTATGTATCCGAAATATCTGCACGTGTGACTCAGACATAACGTAGTATCCAGATGCAAAGCACCGTCCGGAAGCAGGCATGGGCGGCGACGTGTCAGGGATCCGGACAGCAACCTCTGGCTCACTGACTGACCGGCTAACACGAGAACATCGCATGACACTTGACGAGGCCCGATTGATATTGAATGTCAAGAAGGAGGATGCACCAGAGAAGATAATACAAGTACGCTATCCATTCCAAATGTATAACCTATATACTCATACAGCCCCAGCATTACGAGCATCTCTTCAAGCAAAATGCTCCGCCAGCTGCACCACCTAAACCTCCCACAGCAGGCAAAAAACCACCAGTGACGGCATACTCTCACTACCTGCAATCCAAAATTGTGAGGGCACGAGAACGAATCGAAGCGGAGGCCACAGGGGAAGTCCAGGCACCAGCTCAACCACATCCTACGGAGAAGACACCTCCACCGCCACCTGAACAACGAGACACCAGTTCGTGATCTGGTCGTACATCTCACTGTCGTTTGCTTTCATACCACAGTACACCCCATTCATCATATAATATACAGCATTAATACACGGACAGTTGTTCCTACGGCTGACTGACGTACTTGCGTCCCAAGCGTGCGTTCGAAGCAGGTGCGCTGGCAAGTCAATGCAAGTGATATGTCGCTGGCAGGTGTCGTGTCCCTGGACAGCTGCTACCACGACTCGGGCCCAGAAAAGTTGCGATGCAAGTTTTGAACTTGTATCGCAGCTTTTCGGGTTCGGGAAGTTCACCATGCGCTGAAGCTTCAAGATACCGGCGGAAGCACAAGGTTGGTGACTAAAGATGCGCATAAATGAAGCAACTCTACTACCAAGTACATGAGAGCTACTAGCACTACGAGGATCCAGCCCACACGTGCTACCATATTCGAGCGGATTATGTGTTTTTATATCTTTTAATTTTCACCCCTTTCAAAATCTTCAACATCCCGCGAAAGCTCGCCCAACCTTTCGGCCACCCATATGCCTTCACATCTGCCATCGACACTCGGTCTTCCGGCAGCGCAAAACAAACATTCTCAATCAGTGACTTGACCTCCTCCTCGCACAGCGACAAGTAACATTGAAGAACCAAGTCGTCGAAAAACTCGAACTGTCTGCGAAATACGTGCTGCGTCGTCGGGAATGGGAGAGAACACGTCAGCAGCTCGCACAAAATCACTCCGAGACTCCACACGTCGGCCGGCGGGTACTGGAACGGGTTTTCCCTCCAATGCATCGGGTGGCGTGCGGTGTGCCAAAGTACTCGATGAGGTCGTACCACGGGCTAGGCAGACGAGGATCACTGACTACCGCGTTTCCAGAGTTAATCACTGTCACCTGTTTCAATATCAGCAAAGAACACTGGTACGGGGGAACAACAAAGCTACAAACCTTGAGGTTGATGTCGATGAGCGTTTTCTACGGTGTAAGATCACAATGACAGAATCCCATGCTTGGAGGTAGTGTATGGCCTCAATTAGCTCACCAAACACATATCGCGCCTTGTCTTCTGTGAAAGGTCCAAAATTTTCCAAGCGGTGTCCCAGACTGTTACCATTGCCCTAATGCATGATTCCTCACTTCCTCAATGGTTGCTCTCACTCGCGGTTCAGCTTCTAAGCACCGGGAGATCAGTGGTATTACTCCGACGTGGTTCAGTAGTTCACTGTCGTCCGCAGACTGTAGTCACAGGCGATGCTCAAAATCGTCCCCTGGGCTGGATAAAGGAACATAGCCAAGCAGGAGCTCACAAGGACTACGCCGAGACTCCATGTGGTGGCAGCAGGGGCTGATTACTGGCTTGCATCCTGAATAAGGATTTCGGGAAGTGTGTACAAACTCTCGCCACGGTAGTCGCACCAGCCGAAGAATTCTTGAGAATTATTGCTGAGATTTCGAGCTCCAGCGAAGCTGGCGAGCTTCACCTGGGAAGTAAGATTCAAGTCTTGTAACAATGTCAAAATGCGATGAGAGGTGGCATACCTCTGCAAAGTCTGTAATGATGTTGGAGGGTCTGAGATTATCGTAGGCCACGACCTGAGAGCTGAGGAAGCTTAGGTCCTCGACGACCTGGGCAATAATATACCGTGCCAGGGTCGCTCTGCGCTTCCGCTACTCAGCGGTTGCGATGAGATCGGAGCGATTCAACCCCATCTCAGTAATCTTGAGCCAGAGGAATTCAGTTACAAGCTCATTATGAGTATATTGAGTGGTGCTTACCGTGTAAGCATATGTATGGTCTCCTCCTACGCATGGATGGTTCGCGATGGTGTCATGGCGTAATATACAGCCTGGAACGATTTCGACAGGGATGTAGTCGTGCTCCGACTGGTCAATGAAGGCTGTGGGAGGCAGACTGGGATTTAGAAGAAAGTTCATAGCGACTTCGCATCCGTTGGACCTATCTCGACTCTCAGTCGGAAGCCAGTAGCGTCCACTCTGAGATTGTCAGAAGTAAGCTCATATTGCTCTAGGAGTGAAGAATCGAGAGTGAGGGAAGTGGATTGAATACTGGTAGGCGTCTGTGGCATATTGCTGAACAATTGGGACGGGGGTACTTTGAGATTGGCATACAGTGTCGGTGCTGACATCGCTGGAATCGGACTCGCCAGACGGAAATGCGGGAATGCCTGGAGGGTCAGTCAAAACTTGGCTAGCGTTATTGCCTGCGGAGTGGAAAGCAGGTGTCGCTATTGGGGGTGCAGGAACCGGTGTGTTTGGATGTGAATAGGCGTCAGATAATAACAACGCGTCTGTGAATACGTCGCTAGTATCGTCGAAGAGAGATCGAGGGATACCTGCGATTAGGTCGGGCTCGAGCGGGGGTACAATGTCGACGCTGATCTTACTAGCGCTGAGGAATGTCGAGTCTTCGGAATTTGGATGTTGGCCGCCTGAAGCGGCTCTGAGGTATCGGTATAAACGTCGCTAGCAGCAGGAGATACGGTGTGAGGGTCGTGGGCGGTGAGAATATGTCAGGTGGCGACGAGGCATCCGCAGGTACGTCGCTGAAATCACTATCTGCATGGCCGGCATGCTCGAAAGGAGCGGAGATACGGTCGACGTGGTTGTATGTGTTGTGGTCGGTCCACCATGAAAGGTCGTTGCCGACTTCGTTACTGCATTCGTAGAATGTGTCGTGAGCATCATCGTTGTCGTGATAGTCTTCGGGCAGAGCGTGGTCATCATAAGCATGAGAACTGTTTCAACGCAAGAATGGCTGAGTCATCAGATGTGCTATCAGTGGTCTGGTCCGTGCCATATTTCACAGGTAATTTTCTGAAGACATGAGATATCAGCACCTTCAATGCAGATTCTAGCCACACTTGTATGACTCACCTGGTATATCGCAGCATGAACAGTGATTGCCTCCTGGCGGGCGTCAGTCGCAGAACGACGCGCCTTCCGATTGAGGTAAGGTGTCTACCGAGTATACCTGTAAGATCAGACATTTGGAAACAGATCGACTACATTCCATGGTAGTATAGATATCCAAAGAAATGCCCACAACCATTCCGAGGACGGCCATCGTTGCACGGTCTGCGTGCAAGCGACCGCGGCGAGCAGTGTTGCCGTTACAGTGCAGATAAGTCGAGTTGAGAGATAAAGGCGACAATAGCGACGAGTTTTTGTCGAATCTCAGACATTCAGCCTTCGCTGAACCTGCACAAGCTCGCTGTGCTCCAGAAGTGATCCAGTAAAGGCCCTATGACAACGCATATCCAGAATGAGCCAGCGACAAAGCACCAGAAGAGATAGCAAAGCAGGAGATGCGGCGCAAGGGCACCGGAGAAGAACGTCGAGACAGCGCAAACGAAGACGCCACATATGGACCAGACGGTGTCGACGAGTGGGCGGACAAGTCAAACATGGAGATCAGGGAAAGTGACGTGATGTCGTGCAGAGCCACAGCGTATGCCAGCGCCGAGGGCACAGAACTGGATGGAGGACGCAACTACGAGAGGCTCGACAGCAAACAGAAGCTGCGACGGGATGCGGCGGGAAAACGAACAAAAGAGTGTCGGGATAGCAGGGATGTGGTGTTGGACGATGCTGACCATGTCGAGCAGTCGTTGCTTGCTCGCCGTCGAGAGTACGGTGGTGGGTGTCGGATTGGTGAAAAATAAAGAAAACGAAAGACAAAAGAGACGAGGGCGAGGTGCACCTTTTAGCAAAGCCGTATTTGGCGAAGCTGGTTCGAGTTCGAAGCGTGAGATAGACAATCGCCATTGGTCCGTTCAGGTTCGGTGAACAGGCCAATGGCGGCCGTCGTCTGCGTATGTCAGGCCAGCGCAGAGCTAGTATTGAAGATTGCGGTCAAGTATCGACGGCTGCAGGCTCTGTTACGCCACTCAATACTTCAATTCCGAATTTATGACGCATCGTGCAAGCTTTACATACCTCAGCGTGATATCCGGGTGAGATACATGTATCCTGAGCAGGGAGGCTATAACAAAGTCTGTGGACTCGGGGAGGTCAACTTGTGCAAGATATCGGGCAAACAGATCTGCAGCACCTGAAACGGGCACTTGCGCGCGACTCCAAATTAAGCGCCTTGGTCATCGCGGCTGCATAACGCTGCACCCGAAGGCAGTCCTCCAGTTCTCCTCCTCCCACCCTCCTCGGTAAGAACACCCACTCTGACAGGCTTTGCTCACCTCTCTGTGCACTCTACTATCCGCCTGGCTAACGCTGCACTGGCCAAGCAGCGAACAAACTTGAACTACGGGTTTCCAAGCTCCTAGACAACCAGGTTTCACCGCATTACGACTTGCATGATCCTCTGTCCATCCCATCGCCCATAGACAAACCCACCATCCTCCCACAAAGCGTACGAAACCTCACGACCTCTTGTCAAGTGTACAATACTACTCGCGAGGACACGCCGGTCGTATCCTAACAATGTCCTCCCCTTCCCCCTCCTCCACCGCTGGACAACTCAAGGCTCCGGCCAGCCTCAAGGTGTGTGCTTGCCATTCATATTTTCGTAGTGGCTTACCATGCCATCTGCACGCCTCACCACGTAAATACTCGACCAATTGGAAACTGAAAACTCTATGCATATCGCCTTGCCCCATCTGACATATACAGGTCGTCGGTATCATCCTGGCCATCGCCTCCGGCGTGCTCATCGGCACTTCCTTCGTATTCAAGAAAAAGGGACTCATGGCCAGCCAAACGAGTGCCGGAGAGGGTGTCAATTATCTCAAAAGTTGGTTATGGTGGACGGGTATGATCAGTAAGTACTGTTCCTACTGTAGTTCTTCTGGATGCGCCCTTCAAGCAATTTCAATCGAGCACAATGGAAGGAGTTAACTAACGGCGCCAACAGTGATGATTATGGGAGAGCTGTGTAACTTTGCCGGTATGTTTCACCCACTCAGTAAACCATATTCGTCATTAAATTTGCGCTATTGAACACCAGCATACGCGTTTGTGGAAGCCATAGTCGTCGTACGTTCTCCTATTATCATCTTCATCTGGGTGCCCTCATATACTGATCAATTCTCTCCCCCCTGTCCAATTTCACTCGTTTTCGTCGAACGGAAACAACGCTCAATGCTAACCTATGCTGTCAACACTGCTTCACGCGGCCGATAGACTCCTATGGGCGCGCTCTCAGTCGTCATATCCGCCATTCTGTCTTCTTTGTTTCTCCAGGAGAAGCTCAGTCTCTTTGGCTGGCTCGGATGTTCGCTATGTATCGTAAGCCCCATTGTCTCACGACGCTTGCGCAGCATTTACTAAAATATCCCACCTGACGCCTTGCACGTCATAGATTGGATCTGTTGTAATCGCCCTCAATGGCCCATCTGAACAATCAATAGGCGAGATTGTACAATTCCAGCACATGTTTTTGGCACCTGGATTCATCGTATGGATAAGCGTGCTGATAGCATCTGCACTGGCGATTATCTTTTACTTTGGACCAAAGTACGTAGTTGCTCAGTGTGGTGCGCAGCATGATGTTGACAATATGTGATAGGTACGGAAAGAAGAACCTACTGTGGTACATCATGGTGTGCAGCATGATCGGCGGCATAAGCGTGTCCGTGACGACGGGTCTGGGCGCAGCTATCGTCACTACTGCTCAGGGCGACAACCAGGTGAGCTTTCTTTCAGTGCAGGATCTGTAGCTCGAATTGACATGGATTGGTCGTATAGTTCAAGCACTGGTTTATCTATTTCTTACTGGTATTCATTGTTGTCACGCTTAGTGAGTTTCTTCTAACTCTTACTACTTTTGCTGCATGGACTCACACCGGATGCTCAGTCACAGAGGTATACTATCTGAACGTGGCGCTGGCGCTGTTTAACACTGGTACGTTCGAATCATTTTCGTATATTACATGTGGTCTAACAAGGATTGCTATCAACAGCAATGGGTGTGTATTTCTTTATCAACAACTATGGTGCCAGAGACTAACTGAATCAACCCCCAAAATTTGTGCCATGCGACCAACAGTTACGCCCACGTACTACGTCATTTGTATGTGCTGTGTCTCGCTGCTTTGATGTCCTGTTGCTCATCAATTATTTATAGTTACCTTCTTCTCCATTGTCACCACTATCGTTCTCTTCAAGGGGCTCTCCGCTCCTCCGTCCCAGATCATCACTCTTGTTATGGGTTTCCTCGTTATCTCTGTTGGAATCGCCATTCTACAGCTCTCCAAGATTGACCCTACAAGCATCAAGGGCATGCGTGGGCTGGATCGGCGGTCGACAATGCTTTTACAAGCAACGCGTGCCAATACCGAAGGTGTGGACGAGAAGGACATTATGGCGATAGAAGACCCGGGTATCGACACCCTTCGTGGCAGCTTTGGAGCGATGGGCAGCATCATTCGAGCAAGGAGTGCAAGGAAGATGAGCATGAGTAGCGGGCACGGTTCAACTGTCCGTACTAGACATGGGCGGCACCCGGATTCTGGCGAACTGCCGCACTATAATGCCATGGGCGGCCATAACGACCACTTCAACGGTATGAAGAGGCATCAGTTGTATGACCCGCCTGTGCCGGCCACTGCTGCGAGTCCCGCGCCACTCACTCCGCGGTCGGAGGACATATCGTTAGGGTCGCCAAGGCAGAGCGAGCGGAAGGTACCGAAAATCAAGTTCGGGGATGAGTATATCGTGCATTCGTACCCTGTTCCTGGGCACGGCGGGGATGCGACGCACGAGCATAGGAGTGCGGTACATGGCTTGCCCGCAGGAGCAGCAGCGCCTTACTCATCAGTATGTAACAATGCTTTGGTTGAGAATCCAGCTTACTCTCGCGGTACCCTGTAGGTTCTAGGAAAGACTTCAGCGATCTCCACAGAAGGTCTGATGCTTGATACACACGAGGGCTTGCGCTCTGCTCCACCGACGATATACGAAGATCCGTTCCGCGAACAAGCACAGGATCCATTCGCGAATTCCCCTTCGACGACCACGGCGTCGACATTCCCGCCATACACGCCGTCAACGACGTCTCTGACGTCGACGGCAGCTACTGTTGGGTTGGGCGTGCGAGATTCGCGGTTGGAGGATCCTGCGAGTCTAACACCGCGCCCTGGCCAAGGCCACCTAGACCGACTTTTCGGTCGCTCTAGTAGTAGCCAAGGGTCACGGCAGTACCCGAAAGGAGACTCGCTTGACGACAAGGAGGAGAGCGTGAGTTTGTGGCATCGGCCTTCTGTGGATAGCGTCGATAGCCTTTCGTCGCTGCCCTCTATACCACCGCAAGGACCCAGCGTAAGGCTCGTGACGCCCGGAGATAATAATTCAACGAACAAATTCTAGTGATTTGGTTTTTGTGCAGAGACACGACACGGACTTCTTTTCCTACATCTAATTCTGGACTACTCTTACATCATCTCATGATGTTGCTCTCTCCTCTGGTCTTGTCAGTACAATATTGACACTTCATATTTCATTTTCTTCGCTCTCATGTATTTTGCAATCATAAGCGCCGTTTCGTGCTGTACTTTCTCAGTCTTGACCACCACCATACTTAATCAACCTTTCCTCTCTTCTTGAGTACGTTCGCTCCTCGAAGATGTCAGTTGTAGCGGAAACAATCGGGTACTTACGCAGGTTGGTCCGGACAAGGCATTTCAATGGCAACCGCGAAGCTTCATACTAGCTTTAACTCGATATGTAACAATGACATGTCCTCCCCTGGTTATTGCGCACAGCTGCATCGCAGAGACCCTGTGTACGTACGAGTACAAGGCATGCATGTGAACGGATTGACGTTGTATTGTGTTTTGCCACCCGGCAGCCCTGGCTTGCTATTCTTTCCCTGGTTACCAAGTAAGCCCACTGTTTGACTCTTGTTAGTCTTTGCGTTGTTCAATGTTCAAACTACCGTCCGTGGTCAAAGTGCCTCTCGTGAGGCTGGATCTCGAGGGATACACTGCTGCGTGCACGTATTGTTAAAACTATATATAATATAATATGATATGATATGTAGTTTCCCACGCCTTATTACAAGGACGCTTTAGGTAGCAGAGTTCCCACAGTCTTAGTATGGGAATTATGCAGCCGTATATGGAAACTCTAGTAGTAACCATCACATTAGCTGAGACGTACAGATATGGGTTGTAGTAGTACTATACATATATGTACGCCTGTGTTCTAGTAGCATAGGAAATGACATGGAAAGCACATATGACTCCAGAGGATGCCTAAAGCATACATCTGAGGACAAGTACTAGCATGAGTCATTTACTCATTATGTACGCCTCTGGTACAAGTGCTGAGCCTAGTCATACAATGAGTCATGCAGGAGTCATGCACTCATAGCATGAGTCATGCATGAGTCATGCACTTAGTAGTACAGTAGAATAGCTGAAGTAGACATGTATAGTAGTCGCTTACATAAGTAGATACAGACATGTATAAGATAGGCCCAGGACTGTTTCGACTACTATCGTCACACTGTGACATGTCATGTGATTATCACGTGCGCTGTTCGGATAAGCCTCTATGTCTCATGCTTGCGCTGGAACATACTTAGAATCTATGTATTCATTGTTGTGTACTTTAGAGAATATGAGACAAAGATCTAAACTATATTCTTGGCTGTGAGGCGTTCGAAAACATCCCTGGGGATTACTCTATGGCCTGAATATTTCTTACTGGCCCACGCGGCCTGCTTTCCGTTAAGGCCCTTATAGTAGGCATCCGAAAAGCGCAGAGCGCGAGTAGAGAATCTGCGTCGAGATGGTTAGAACAGCCATGGTATGCACAAAGATCATTGTCACTTACCGGCGAATGGATTTCAAAGGAACCGAGTCAAGAGCTGCAATGAGATTTGCCTCGAGATCTGCCTCCTTCTTCGAAGTCGGATTCTTGCGGTAGATCCGCTTCGAGTACCCCCAGCACTGCTCAATCGAATTGAGCTCACAATGGAATTTCGGGAGGAATATGCAGCCGACACCTTCCTTCTCGCATCGAAGCTCGAGAAGGGACTTTGCATTGGTAAAGTCCGGCTGATGAAAGAGAAGGCGACGGCAGCAGCATGGGTTGGTGGAGTAGAATTCTAGAGGTGCAAGACCGTTCAAAGGTGGGGGGCATTGAAATTTGGGGCATTGCGCGCGGAGCTGATGTGCATTCTTGTAGCCTCGTTCCGTGAGAATTATTGCCATACCTTTGAATGCACCACGACGTGCAGGGTCGGAGTCATCCAATGGGAAATAAAGAGGTTGAGTTGTGCCGTCCGATAGAACCCCATCTGTCATTGGACGGCGCTCCTTGAGTAGCTTTCCATCAGGGCTGTATACCGGCTTCCCATCCGCCGATACAGTGCTGTCTACGCCAAAATTCTTTTCCAGAGTCGAGGGATTCTTTGGCATGCTACGGGCGGAGAGAGCGTCATCTGCTCGTTTCAGGTGAGTGGGAGCATTGTCAAAAATGAAGCAGTGGTCGTCGTTGGGCCACTCTTGATGGACAAGTTCAATGGCAGCTGCAACCTGTTCCAGGATATCGGCATTTGTATAGTATCCATCACGATTCTTTCCAGGACGGAACAAGCGACGAGCCGAATTCTTTCCATCCGCAGATCGTAGCCAGCCGTAGTCTGCTGAGACGAAGTCCGAAACCATTAATGATGCACCTTCGCCTTTTGCTCGAGGTACGGCCTTTTTGTTTTCATGTACCCATCGTACCTTACGACGATCATTTTCATAGAACGTCGATTCATCGTGCCACCAGATAACAGTACGACGAGCCGGATTAATGACAAGATTGCCATCAGAGTCTGTAGGTGCAACTTCTTCGCCATTGACATCGTACTGCCGTAACAATGGCCGCAGCTTCTCCAATGCCGGCAGAAAAACCTCTTGGCGATATTTAACAACATCTTCGCGCTCGTGTCCATCAACGTACTGTCCACTCGGAAGCTTGGCCCATCTGTACCGCAAACGGTGCATCCATCCCTGAGCAGTCGAGAGTCCAATGGTCTTCTTCAGCCCAAATCGTGTTTGAGTATTCGGTTCTGCAAGGAACTCAACAATATCAAGAGCACGAACATGCTGTCCAACAGATTGGAGATGCTCGCTAAGTGCAACCTCCAGCTCTTCGTTCTCTAGTGCTGACGGTTTCCACATGCCGTTGAAGTTGACAGGTAGATCGTGGCGGTCATCGATGAAATTTTGCGCCCATTTTCGGAGACGTCGTGCAAGACCTGTTCCACCTTCGTTTGCGGCAGCTGTGCGCATCGAAGCGTCGATCCATGCCGGCGGATCTCCCGAGATGTACAGCCAAAGAAACATTCTCATCATCTCCATACGCTTCTGTAAGTGGTCACCACCCTCAAAAGGCTTCTTCCCTTTACCCGAAGGTTTGCGAGGCTCGAGCAATGCCTTCAGATCTTCCCAAGCACGATAAGCTTCATCTTTCTCGGGAGGTGGAGTATAGGCCAAAGTAATAGACTGCACTGGTTTGTTGTCACCTCCCGTACCAATCTCCAGCTCTAGCTCATCCTCCATTTCGTCCACAGCATCTTCCATGTCTGAATTCCGCTCGGTTGCATCAATCTCGACGATTAAAGGTTCCGGGGGTCCCAACTCTGAGTTCTCCGAGACAACATCGCTCGCAAAGCTGATCAAACTGCCTCGGCTCGAGGACCAGTTAGACGAAGCATTGGATAAGGTGTATGGGCTCGGGGAGGTCATTCTGGATGGTAGATTCATGATGGATGATGCGGGAGAGACTGGGGAACGAGATGACCAGGTGGGTGTGGTGATTTCCTCAAAAGTGGACTGAAGTCGAAACCTGAGCTGACTGGTATTGAAAATGCGACCGAGAGACGAAGTGCTAGATGCACGAGACGACGTTGTATCACCCCCAGAAGGAGCTGAAGTGGTAGGTTGAATTTTCTCATAGGCCGTGGACACTGGCTGACTCTCGACTACAGTGCTAATCTTGGGCACATCAGAGCCTGCAGAACCATTGCCTCGGGTACCCTGCTGCATGTCTACTGAGGAAAGTGCTTCTCCCTAGAAAAGATAAGTGATTCTGCCTTCTGCTTTGAGTGCTCAGGCTCTGATGACACTCACTTTATCACCTAAAGGATGTTCTTTCAAAGACTTGCGGCTCAAAATCCCCGAAATCTTCCATTTTGCCTGCCCACCCCACTCCGTGATAGACTGGGAGATTCCCCGCTTGCGTTTTCCGTGCTCGCTCATGCTGGATTGCTGTCGTAGAGTCGGTGGCCCTTGCTCAGAGAAAGTTTAATTATCATTTGATCACACATATGTCTACGTTTGGCTTGTTATTGGAGTTATTGATTTATCTAAGACATAAAATGCGTGACACCGAGTGACGGCTTTTTAGCCACGTGATGTAGTCGAAACAGTCCTGGGCCTATCTTATAAGCAGAGCTGCTGAAGCAGCAAGAATAATAAGACTCATCTTCAAAGCTTAACAGCCTCTACCCCTCGCACACATATTCCACTTTGTTACGTATATGTATACTGTGACGACGTTGGGAGGGACACCTGCAAGTAACTTGGAATCAGGGAACTCTACCACTGTCACCACATCAATCTATTTCCTCTTAGTTTTATCGACCCCTCGAGGACCTCTCACTGCTGCCCTTACTTCTACTCAGCCACTAGCACCATCCCAGAGGCACAGTCTAAAGTACACAATCAAAGCCTTGCTGACTATTCGTGCCACTCCTGGGCCTCATGCAAACATATGTCCATTTTCCCTGAGCGGGTTTTTCACAACTAAACTCTTGTGAATTTTCTTTGAGCTTGTCAGCTCAACGGTATAAATGAAGACAATTCTGTCTGTTCAGACTAAATAATATATAATGTAGTTTCCCATGCCTTGTTACAAGGACATTTCAAGGTAGCAGAGTTCCCACATTCTTGATAAGGGAATTATGCAGCTGTATATGGTAACTCTAGTAGTAACCATCACATTAGCTGAGACGTACAGATATGGGTTGTGTAGACTAAGTAGTATAGCACTATAGGAGTATTGCACATATATGTACGCCTGTGTTCTAGTAGCATAGGAAATGACATGGAAAGCACGTAGTACAACTGCAGAGGATGCCTAAAGCGTACATCTGAGGCAAAGTACTAGCATGAGTCATTTACTCAATATGTATGCCTCTGGTACAAGTGCTGAGCCTAGTCATATACTGAGTCATGCACTTAGTAATACAGTAGAATAGCTGAAGTAGACATGTATGGTAGTTGCTTACATAAGTAGATACAGACATGTATGTAAGCAGAGCTGCTGAAGCAGCCATAATAATCAGACTCATCTTCAAAGCTTAAGAGCCTCTAGCCCTCGCACACCACTTCCACTTTGTTACTGTCGATCAGCTTGCTGTAAAGCCAGTCGAATGTATTCAACACGTCTAGAGGCAGGGATGGATGCGCAGTCGTAATCCCACTTGCCATTGTAAGGACCTAAGACACACGAGTGAAGCGAGTTAATCCAGGTGCAAAAGAGAAAGAGCACGATGGAGTGTCAGGAGCGGGGGCGAAGGTATATAAGACAGAGCCCTCAGGCGATCCAAAAAGGAAAATCTGTGATACAGATGTGTCTGCGTGAAGAAAGAACAATAGAGCGACCATATACGGAAAACAAAAGACAGTCCGGTAACTATGAGTCCGTGAGCCGGAGCTGAAAAGCCATTATGCTGAACCCAACAGCTGTTGGGTACATCAACAAGACTTGAAGGACTCTTATGCACTGCCATTGGTGCATTCAAGTTCATCAGGAAACATGGATTTTTCCTGTAGTAAACCCAGATCTACAGAGTGCATCACTTAGCAACAGCCAAAGTGATGGGCTATGTAGACCTGTGTAGTACTTGCTTGCTTTCTTGCAGATTCAGTAGAGCCCTGTAGACGCGGATGAAGTGACAAGTTCAAAAACAAAGATTATACCATCAGTTTGTGCTGTAATTGACTGGGCTCTGCGCCATTTATATAAGAGCTGTCTAAATATAACAAAGCCCAAATGTCTCAAGTACACATTCACATAAAACCAATCACAGTGTTGTAGGACATCTCTGATGTCCACTCAGTTCTGGCAACTTGTCCCCAAGCAGAAATAAGATGGCATGAACGTACAATCACAGTGATAGGAATTATTGATGCTTGACGGCGGTGATGTCTCTGTGACGGCGCAACAGAAAACATACCAACAGTGTTGTCATACTGGTGGAATGGTGTGTACCACTCGACATAGGCCAACAGACGCTTGCTGCCAGTTGTGTGCTCCATGTCACTTGGAAGCTGAAAGAGCAGTCGGACTTGACAAACCATCAGACCTAGAATAAGTCAGCTGTCGGTACAGACTTGCAGAGCACTGTAACAGTAATGCTACACTCACCAGATAAGTTGGTTGATTTGAGGGGGATGTGGTGAGATAGAGAGTAAGAGTGGTGGTGAGCAAAGTACTGGTGGGTACTGAGTAGTCCTGGCTCAACAGAGTGGATAAGACTGAGGGGATATGCCCTCAGGAGTGCCTCTATATATACATGAAGGGGAGGACCCCAGGTACTACCCTAAGACCCCTAATACCTACATGAGTAAGCGAAGTAATCTACCTTACTAAGCATGCCCTATGCCCTAGTGGTGCCACTTCAATAATCAACTAATAGCAATTGTCCCCATGGCCTGACCCCATGACCCAGTCCCAAGGCTAGACTTGTTCTAGCTTGTTCTAAGACAAGGCTAGACTTTGCATGAAGGTTCTAAGAACTATGACATCATCTACTAGAATGTTCTACAATATGACATCATAGTTCCAGCATGTTCCACAAGGTTCCAGAGAGTTCCATAATGTGATACACAGATAAGAAAAGGAGCACATCAGTGCATCAGAGACAGAGGGTGCATCAGCGCATCAAATGATAGGCACTGAAATAAGCACCAGAATAAGCGCATGATAAGCACCAGATAAGCGCATGATAAGTGCTGGATAAGTGCCTAAATAGACGCCGGATGAGTGCTGAATAAGCGCCTAAATAGACCCAATAATACCGTTGCCTGGTAAGGCAAGTCTTGTAGAAACATTGAAAATCTGTGACAAGTACCCGACAAACTTGTGCTTACCTTTCAGAGGGTTGTGAGCTGTCTCCCTTTCCAGTTCTGCCTCTGAGTCTTGAGTGCTGCCAACTCCTCCATCATGGGCAAGAATGGTTGAGAATTGAGACAAAGTTGCAGGCTGAAGACCTTTAGCAGACTTTGCAGGCATTGCATGTATCAAGTCTGAGGTATGTTTCTTTGACACCTAGCTCATCAGCGGAAGGTCCTTCTTGAACTGCTTGTAGACTGAGAATGTGGTGTACTGGTTGACTGAACAAAGGAAGGACTTCACTGCGGTGTGATTCTTAGGGTGACTGACATAATCTGACTCAGGTGATGAAGCTTTCGACAAACACTCCTACAGACATTGGACAAAGTCTGGAGCAACAAAATCTTCAGTGATTGATTTTACTGACATGTTTGGAAAGTCCGGACACTTTGAGATTGTGTACTGCTTGCAGTCTTTGTGGTTCTCCCATGCTGTCTCTTGGACAACACCCTTGACATCCTCCTCAATATTCTCAGCCTCTTTGTCATCTCTGCCTCTGCCTCCTTGCACTGCCAGCTCTGGACCAGAAGACAGTTGGGATTTGCAGCCGTTCTTGAACCACTCAATGTACTGATCAAACCTCCGAACTGCGTCCTGGCAATCCATCCAAACGGTCATCTGCCAAACATATTGCTTGCAGTTGCTGGCACAATAACCATGCTTGGAAAAGTCAAGATGGAGGCGCTCTGGCCCCTCAGTGTTATAGCCATCAGCAGTCTCAAAAAGTCCAATGGAGTCAACATAGTGGGTCATTGAATGCAGCTTGGGGATATTGAAGTCATTGCACACTTCCAGGCGCACAGAGACATGTTTGTGTGAATGAAAGTGGGTCCAAGCTTTCTGCAGGCACAAAAGTGAGTCCTCTGTGTGGGCCTCATAATGAGCATAATAGACGAGGTCTAACATGGCTTGCACCGCTTTGACAATATCAGGATTGGCCGCTCCAGCAACAACCACTACAAAGACCTTCTCCATTTGTTTGTATTCATTACCGGTCCACTGGGACACCAACAAGATGCCCTTCTTGAAGTGGCAAAGATCTGGGTGGGAAGGCATGGCCCAAAGCCGCTGGTTGACTTCATCCTCCTTGCCATCTACACATGCTGTAGCCCACTTCACAGTATGGTCCTTAAACACCCCCTTATGCAGCTGATGTAGCAGATCTGGTGTCAAGCAAGCAAAAATATTGCAGTGAGGGAGCTCCGCCCAGAACGGATGAATTGCACACAAACCAGCCTCCACAAATCCCGGCAGCTTGTTTCCCTCGAGCACACTTTGGATCATCGAGTAAGTCTTCTCTGGGTCTCGCATTGCTGGTGACTCAACTGCCAGACCTCATTTATCAGGCCGTACAAGACACTTTGGGCAATGATTCTCCTGGCAGCAGGCAATGAGGCATTGTTCTGGATGGTCCGCAATATAGGCCGCGACAATGGGATAGGCCTTGCAGACATACCCGTCAGCACAGACAACATTGACACCTTCCCTTCCTGCCGCGACAAGCAGCTTGAGGAGGGAGTGCATGCAGTTGTATAAGAGCTGGTACGCCAGCACAGATTGCTTGGCCTTCGGAACTGACTCCAACTTTGCCACAGGTAGGTACCCAAACAAAACCGTTGCATGAGACAATGGGGAGCGGCGTACACTCTTGAAGATGTTGCCAATAGTGAGGTACACGGGCCATGCTGACTTATCAACACTGAAGTTTGACAGTTGCGTTTTATCAGGTGCAAGTATCTCACAGGAACAAGCATGGTGCCTTCTGGCAGCTGTTTCTGTGCAGGCATTGAGTTATGGAGTTGTTGCTTGCATCACTTTCTTGTCTACTTACCTGGACATTCTCCCACCACGCACCACTCCACATCTCACCAAGAATGGGTCTCTCTCCACTCTTGTCCTTGTATTCTTGCTCAGGTGCGTAGTGTAAATGGTCTTTGAAGGTTGGATTTGCTAGAAGCTCACAAATACATTCTACCAGATTCCGCTTCCATAGCTCGAACACCTCTCGGTTGATGAAGTCCTCTTCCCCTCCATCTGTCTCCTCAACATGTAGCTCAAAGGTTTCACACTGCCACTCAGGACCACAAGGAAGGGCATCAATTGCCTTCCAAAATGCCTGCTTGTCTTTGAATGACAGTTTCAAGCAGTTCTGTGTCTTTCAAGACTGGTAAGATCAGCACAATTTCAACATATCATTACTTACAACCTGAAGCTTCAGAAACCTATCAATTTTGGACTGACTGAGTCCGCTACTCATCTCCCATTGCGCCAGGCCCCACTTCTCTTCACTGGCAAAGGGAGCCCACGGTATGTCTTTGACTTGTTGTTGTTCTTTACTGTCATGTATGGCTTCGAACAGAATTTTCCCTCGACTCGTTGCAGCGCCCGCCATCCCAGAGGTATACCAGTGATTGTCAACAAACGGATTCTTTGGCACACCTCCAGCCTCCAATTTGCATCCTTCAGCAATATCCTTCTGGTCTTTGCCTGGTGTTCACTTTGATGGTGGGATTTCCAAGGGTGGTGACAGCAGTGTATGTGGTTCATAGGTATCAGGTGTGTCGTTGTTGATGTTGCTTTGCTGGACAGTAGCTGACACAGGGTATGTCGAGCGTGTTCTTGCATACCAAAATTTGAGGCAGGTGGTGTTCAAGCGGATATGTGCTTTGAGCCCCTGCGCCGTTGACTTTTCAACAACACAGTGGAAGCATTAATGAGGTGACATAGCTAGAACACTATGATGCAAGCTGCAAGGCAAAGCTTATCGGAGTACGTGTGTTGCATGATTTTTCAAAGCTCTGATGCGTAGTAATGGCATATTTTAGGTCAGCAATATTGTTCTCCCTGCCAACTTTGTGTGCTTTCCAGGTACCTTTGGCTTCCCCACACGTTTTGCTGCCACATTGACTATCATCTGCCCACATTTCTCTTGTTTCTCACCCCTTCAATGGCCAAGACCAAAAAGAAAGCTCAAGTCACAGAGGCATCAGAGGATGACCACTCAGATGCTGACAATCCTCAGGCACCCCATGCTACAAGCACAACAAGGTGCAGGGTGTTGAGTGCTACTACTTCTCATACAACACAACGAGTGCAAAAGAAGTCTGCCAAGCAGACAAGCTAAGGTGATGTTGCAAAGTCTCTAGTGCCAGCTGTTGTAACTGATTCCACTCTGTCGCAGATTATGAAGATCTCTTGAAACGAGCTGCAAAGCTTGAAAGAGAGAACAAAGCCTTGAAGTGGTCAAAGGCCAAAGGTCAGACTTACTTACCATATCTACACTGCCAGCTGACAGCGTACATAGAACCTGGTATGCGAGCAAATGTGCAAGATGGAATTGCAGCTACTATACAGCCTCTCATTGATGACAATTCTGATGGGGAAGATGCCATGGTACAACAAGACAACCACGGCAACAATGACTCACCTGAGGAAGAAGACAACAAAATCATAATTTACAAGTCTCTGGTATGTTACGAGAGTTATAGCATCTTGGTTGTACTCATAATCCCCCAGTTTCAGTCAAAAGGAACCGTTTAAGCAACTGTCAAGAGCAAGACAAAATGGAAAGGACGCGGAGTTGCGGAGTTTGCGGAGATGCGGAAACAGAGGAGTGAACAAGGGGGATCAGAATGAGTCTTGGCTTCAACTAGTTGAGTTGCGCCACTCGGGATTCTCGTGACTTGAATTTGTACTTAGCAGGATCAAAGGTTTGAGAGCAAGGCTCAATCAAAATGCGGACCTGCGGAGGTGTGGTGATCGGAACACCGGAGACAGCGAGGAGATGTCGGACAACAACGAGTAAGACGACTTCAGCTAGTGAAGTCGAATGCAGACAAAGAGAGGATAAGAAGGAGAGTCTTATTCAATATTCAAATTGCTTATTTACTACAGTTGGGTCTTGTATATATACTACAATGACTTCAAGTCCAATAGGAGTAGACAAAAGCGGAACAAAGGAAAATGTGCATGCTTGCGGAGCAATAAGAGAATTGTACACAGCATGATGTAAAGGAAACAGATGATAAGGATCATGATGACGTGGGTGCGGAGATGCGGAGTATGCGGCGCGGTGTTCAGGTGCGGAGGTCACGTGAAGTCGGGTGGTTGGACCGGGTTGTAACAGCAACCAAGTAACTGTCACAACGTGTCAACAACTCCAAGGCAGTCACACCAGTGGACATGAACAAGGAGCATCTGCTCCATAGCGTCGTAGCCACTATGCCAGTGGTACCTGCCATTTGAGCCCAAGATACTTCACACTCATCTTCTCCACTGTCACAGCTGTTGTTAGGGACCAGCACAAGTGCAGGTTACTCGTGAGTAGGCATGGGTAGACTTGTGAAAAATAAGCCCAAGTACCTGACCCGCGGGTCCAAGTACCTGGATCCCACGGGTCAGTACGGATCTGGGTTGGCGATTTTGTATGCTACAAGTACCTGCAAGTAACCTACACCGAGAGCACACCGGGCTATCTACTAAGCTGTGCTAATGCTGTCCATGCTCTCGCTTTCAGAGTCCGAGTCCAACATAACAACTGTTCCAGCGCGTGTCCTCTTCCGCTTCTTAGCGAAGACATCCACAATCTCCCCCTCAGGAACAAACCCCGGCATTTTGAACCATGAGCTAAGCACTGTAGCAGCTCGAACAGACTCGTCCGAGAGATTATGGCGGAGCTTGCTCACAGTCAGTCCACCACGCGAGAATCCACGCTCGACATCCACCGACGACGCTGTAAACCAGAATAGTGAGACCCCTGCAACAGCTAGCAGCAATAAAATACTGTTACCTGGCGCCGACAGAAAGTCAATAGCCATGCGGCTCATTGGACAAACCCCGATCGCATGCCACCACTGCAACGGGTCGCTGACCCCGTTGATCGGCGGTGTATCAAACCACTCTTCGAGTGCATCAGCAGATGACTCACTGGCGCCAAAGTTATCAATGGCATCGAAAAGATTTGTTGTAGAACCCTGAGAATGGGCACAGTTGGTGACCAAGCACACAAGAAAAAAGGAAAGACGTACTGATGAGCCATTAGCTTCAGTGCTTACACTGCTATTAGGCCTGTAATGCTTCCATTGGTCTCGAAGAATCGTCTTTGCGGCCTCGATCCACTCTGCCTTCCATCCTTTGGCCCGGAAATAAGCCAGCTTGTATCTCGGATGAAGTACTGGAAGCTCTGATTAGGGCGATAGCTTATTAAAGGATGATGAACGTACCCATCGCGCAACGATGCATAATGGAGTCATCCGTCTTCGCGTAATACTTGTCCAGAACAGCGCAACCGCGAGCAGCCGCGACACGGAGGATTGATGAAAGGGTAATGTCGTTGCTCATGCTGTTACACTGCTCCGTGAGAAGGTCGATGATCGGAATGACCTCGTGTAGCAGCGGTCTATTTTTTTGGGACATCCGATTGGTTGCATCGAGGAAAACCTGGATCAATATCAATGTCAGAAGAGGACGACAATCAGTAACTGCAGCGGACAGACCTTGAGAAGTGGTTCAAGGGTCTTGAGTAATGTCCATTCTTCATCAGTAAGTCGGTACTGTTTGAGCGCGGTCTTCTTATCCGTGTTGAATGCGGGCATAATGGTGAGCATGTCCAGCGGCCGCCGTAGATGAATTGCTGAGCTAAGCATCATGGACGTCGAGTTCCATCTGGTTCGAACGGCCTGCGAAATGTGTCGAGAGGGAACATCGAGCTTGTTGCAGAGCCCATCGAGCTCGGTAAGCATTACCGGTGACTTGGCAATGCGGTTGGCAAGTTTCGTGACCTATGTAGCAGGTTAATTGGCATATTTGTGCTGAATAGCAGCACCCACGTACCTTTTTCAGAGCTGAGCGGCCGCGCTTGGCATCCCAGTCCAACAAAATAACACGCTCATCGACGTCGGCAGCAATCTCGTCTATCTCCGCCTCGTCGTGAGCCTGCCGGTCCGTGTCTATCTCCTCATCTTGCTCCAAGTCTTCAGGGTTATCGTCAGCATCGTCAATGTCTTCGTCTTCGTCAGTCACGCCGGCAAGTGCATCGGCATTTGTAGTCTTGCGCTTGGAGATGAAAGGTGAGAGGATGGCCTACAAGGGTTCATTATCATTGAGGTCGTAGTGATTATTGGGACCGCTCACCTTCACAACGAGGTTGATGATGTGGCATATGCATCGGATTTGAGTATGGCGTCCGTTGCGGCCAGTTGGAAGTGCCATCTCTAGCGTTGCGATGGCCGTATCATTGTTTGATGCGTTGTCGCATGCCTGGCCGAGAAGCTGTGACAGATATCAGTACAATTTCGAGGCATTGGATACTGCGACTCACCTTTTTGTCGACATTGAATTCGCGAAGACAGTGCTCTATCTGTTCACCCAGGTAGATGCCGGTGTGACTCTTCGTCAGTCTACAAAGTGGAAGAATAAGGCAATGAGAAAAGAAGTCCGATGAGCAAACTGTACTTTATGATATCGAGGATTGTTGAACACGGAGCGCCGTCTCGAGTGAAGTAGATGATGACGCCGAGGAAGGAGATGACGTTGGGCGAGGTCCAGCCATCAAAACCAATGTGAACTTGGCCCTCATACTGACCAAGAAGCTTTGCGACGGCGCGCTTGCAGATTTGAAATGTCTCCTTCACGTCGCGGGACACAGTGAATGATGATGGGACCTTGACACGAGCGTACAACATCTTGAAAATGTCCAGGAGTTCTGGGTCGTCAAGTATACCGAATGGACGATGACGCTGTGTTACCCAGCTGACGGCTTTGAAGCGCATTTTCGCATCAGAGTATGTTGAACCGTGGGCGAATGAAGCGATGCTCGAATCTTCAGAAGTGACCGCAGGGTCACAACAATCTTCGTGGCGTTTGAGGTTGCTGGTCGAATCGTCATAATGTACGCGAACGAGGAAGCGCGAGGGGTTCCTGGTTCAGAAACAATAGCAAATTAGCAAAACTTGAATGAAAGAATAGATCCAGGCAAATTGAACATACTTGAGGCAGATGAATTGGTATTTGACCTCGCCGTTCTCAACAATGATGTTCGGTGGCATCTTGAAGTGCTTGTATGATCGTGACGTCCATGAAGCAAGCTGCTTGGCTGTTGTCCATTAGTATTTGGAAAGCAAGCAGATGTTAATGTTGTAAACTTACTAAGGACTTCTTCGTTACTCTTGTTAGCAGTATCGTATCGTATATCGAACTTCTCCTTCTTGGAAAGTGGACGAGCGGGGGTTGTAGATGAGCTCGTGGACTCGCTGGGGGAGTTTGGTGCCGGCGAGGAAGTTTCGTCGATTGTACGGTGGCGCTTGCGCTGACGAGACATGCAGCACGGAAAGAGAAAGAATAGACGATGGGCGATGGGCGATGGAGGGAACAGAGGCGAGGACCAAAAAAAAATCGCTGCAGCTTCTCACGGCGAAATCATTCGGTATCGCACTCGCGAGAGGGGCGCGTTAGGGGCAAGATACTTAGGAGTCTGAGGGATTTATCCATAAGTATAACTACATGGGGAAGAATTACAAGAGAATAAGATGAAGATAGAGCACTAACCGCTGGTGGACAACATTGCTCAAAGTGAATAAGTGTGCCATGTCGACGTCTTCGTCACCGCATCCGCTGCACGACTCTGACTACCCCACGGCAGCCACGCACTCAAAACCCGACGCTTACTCCCCGAGGGGATATCCACGTCAAAGCGGGCCTGAATGACGAGTAGGCTACAATTCACTTCTACTTACAACTGCCGGGTAGTTCAAGGTAGCACAGGGAGCAATCATTGAGCAGCGGTGACGAGGAAGCATTCTTTGAGAGACAGTGTATGTCAGTGATGAAATACTAGTAGCTTGAGGCGAAAGACAAGGATGTTGTGTTGAGAATTGAGAGCGTGTAGTACATGGCAGGCATGGAATTATATGCAGTCAGCAGTACGTAACTAGAGTCAACCCGACAGTGTACCGCATCTGTGCCACGACACACTCCTGCCTACCATCTAGACTGTCAAGAAGGCCAACTCCGACCATTGGAGATAGCCATCGAGACACCTGGACCACGCAGAGAGTCCTCCAATCGCTGTTGCATCCCCTTTATTGTTCCTTGAGTTGGTTGTCTAGATGCTAAGTAGTTGCCAAGTAAGTGCTCCCGCGTTCACTCGCTCAAACTAAAGCTCATATATACTTGTTCAGTCAGCTGCAGCTTTACATTCATTGCAAGCACGAACGAACAGCCTCATACCACACGCGCACCCCCTCACCATCGACTCCAAGCACAGGGTCCAAGCCCATATAGAGAACGATCAAGTGCAGCACACTAGAAGTGTCCCGCACTTGAACCTGCACGAAAGCTGTTCGTGCAGGTTAATGTCACATTTTTTTTACAAGACGAGCGGTTGTTAGGTGCGTCATGGCTCCTCAGTCTATCTTCAAACTCGCACTGACTCCATCTTTAGCTACGATGCCACCGAGTCAATCTCACGACAACTCACGGCGCTGGCTCAACCCTGAGCGCCCCTCGATCCCAACCAACATACCTTGCCTAACCCTAACGGCCTGACAGACCTCAAGATCGCGAATTGTCACTATTTGATTATTTTCAACGCTGAAGCACTTGAACGTGATGTCCTTGGTTTATCCGTTGCTTGGTGTTCCGAATAATGAGTAGCTTCATCCGGATAAGTAGTGTAACATCTGATACTTATATCGTAACAGTCTGTGTAGATATGTACAAGTACTTGACCTGATAGATCTGCGGCAGGTTATTACCTGACCCATGGATCCCAGGTACTCGTGGGACTACTCGTGGCAGGTCGACCTGCGGGTTGGCAGGTACCTGCAGTGCGGCTCTGAATCACCCGTGGCAAAGCACCTGCGCGGATCTGAGTAGCGTTTTGGAGAGTGCGGTGACCTGCAGGTCGCGGATCCAGGTCACCCGCGGGTACACTCGTGCTGGTCCCTAGCTGTTGTCACGGTCCCATGCTTAGCCGCACAGTCGCCATTCCTCACAAGCTAGTGATCACATGTATATCAATGACTCTTTACCTCCCCTATGCCGTTCTCCAAGCCGACTGTGTTCGCCATCTCTGCCTCTGCTCCACTCAACCACCACATTGCCAGATAGAGCGAGCTCACCAGTTGATGATCCTGACCATGATGTTTCCTATAATAAGTAGCTTTATGTACACATAGCTGGGAAATCTAACTACAGCTTGTTGTTTCTAGGAGCTTGTGACTGTAACAGTAATGCTACACTCACCAGATGAGTTGGTTAACTTGAGGGGGATGTGGTGAGATAGAGAGTAAGAGTGTTGGTGAGCGAAGTACTGGTAGGTACTGAGTAGTCCTGGTTCAACAGAGTGGATAAGACTGAGGGGATATGCCCTCAGGAGTGCCTCTATATATACATGAAGGGGAGGACCCCAGGTACTACCCTAAGACCCCTAATACCTACATGAGTAAGCGAAGTAATCTACCTTACTAAGCATGCCCTATGCCCTAGTGGTGCCACTTCAATAATCAACTAATAGCAATTGTCCCCATGGCCTGACCCCATGACCTAGTCCCAAGGCTAGATTTGTTCTAGCTTGTTCTAAGACAAGGCTAGACTTTTCTAGAAGGTTCTAAGAACTATGACATCATCTACTAGAATGTTCTACAATATGACATCATAGTTCCAGCATGTTCTACAAGGTTCTAGAGAGTTCTATAATGTGATACACAGATAAGGAAAGAAGTGCATCAGTGCATCAGAGACAGAGGGTGCATCAGTGCATCAATTGATAGGCACTGAAATAAGTGCCAGAATAAGTGCCTGATAAGCGCTGATAAGTGCCTAAATAGACGCTGGATAAGTGCTGGATAAGTGCTTAAATATTCCCAATAATACTGTTGCCTGGTAAGGCAAGTCTTGTAGAAACATTTAAAATCTGTGACAGTAATCCTTGCACAATCATCCCTGACCACCACATTGTTTTGCTCATCCCTGTTTCTTCACTTGAATGGGGCTCAGGCATCCCCTGCTTCTAAATTTTCTCAGACAGAGATTGAGCGATCCGTTGAGCAGTCAAAGGCTTCTGCGTGCCACTGACATGAGCACCAGGCACACTCTCGATGTAGCAAAGTCAGCTTGTATTTTCACTTCAACACAAACTCCTGGACCCGAGTCACCGTTCTACAGCAGTTGCTTGATGCGGCCTTGAAAGCTTGAACCTTGAGTTCATGACGTAGTAGCTTGTCACGCAGATCCATATTGTGACCGCCTTGTCACAGAACCACTGGCATGTTCACCGTGTGCGTACATTTCGACTGACTACTAGCCATCGTACGCAGGAATACTAACTTGTGTTCAAAGATGCTTTGCGGATGGTGTCAAGAAACTTCGACACGGAAAGACAACGAGGCCAGCCAAGTTGGAGTTTGAAGGTCACCGTAAGTTCTACACGCCGCTTTGGTGCTGGCATCCCGAAGTTGACGGGACTCCCTGCGTTCATCTAAGCCACTGCCGGCATAAGGACGCCGCACCTGTGCACAGTGAGTGCTTTATTTACCTCTGCCGCCAGCGCTGGCATATGTGATCACATAACTCTCAACATACACATGCGGACTCGAACGATCACGGAGCACTCGCTTGAACCGCCTACCGTCTCTGGTATCCAACCAGTGAGAAAGCAGAGCCACAAGGGCGCCGGGGTACCTGTGCAGAGTGAGTTCTTTCGATCACCTCTAGCGCTAGCGCTGGTATACCATGACTTACACGGTTCATGATTAGTCACGCGTTGCAATGCAAAATCGCAGAACACTTGCTTGTAACGCCCACCATCCTCGGATTTCAATTCAGAGCAGAGCAGCGCATTCACAGCTTCGTCTATACGGTCCGAGCAAATTTCCAATATGTATCCAATCCTTCGAGGACTGACGCCGTGTCTCCACTGAAATTGCGGTTCACATGGGCCCGCCAGTATCCTCTCAATTGAACGGGCCAGTTTATATTCGTAAGGATGAACTCTTTGTGTTGCCCAAATGAATATTAAGCCCTGTGATGGTGAATTCTGGACGGCAGCATCGTTAGATATTGCGGTAAGTAGCTCCAGTTCCTCAGTACCTATGTCACGTACCTCAAATAGTTCGCTCACATCATCACCAACGCACAGCTTCTCAGTGGTATATAGAGTTTCTCCGAGGCAACCAGCGGTCGGAAATCAGTATCACGTCTCGGATGAAATGGACGTACTTGGTTTGAAATCTAGTCGAGCATTCGCTTCAAACCTTGTGCAGGAGGCGCTATGTATAAAGTCACTGGCAGGTGCTCAAAATAATCCAGAACACTTTCCCTCGACCTTTTCGCATGTACGTTGAAAATTCCTTGACTTGTTTCTCGACACTAATTTTTCCATGACAGCCATGCAGTCTGCTGAAAATGCAAAGGAGCACACTTCGTTGGCACAGAGCAGCGATGGTTGTATCTCCGCAAACGATGATCAGCCTGTCGCGCTACCCGTGATCCTTCCCGACCCGTCACCGCCACAACGACAAAATTCTTCCACCCCATTCTGCGGCGTGCACTCTCAGAGCACGGGCACAAGGTGCTTGGCTACGGCTACATCCGCTCACGATGTCGAAGCAAAAAAGATCCAGGACTACAAGGAAGACATCAACATAATTGTGACTTTTGTGCGTCATAATGTTCCAATGAGCAACTCGCGAGGTTGATTGTACTCATAGGCTGGTCTTTCCTCAATCGTTATGACTGCGTTTCTTGCCAAGTCATATGAAGGTCTCACCTCTGACCCGAACGACATCGTCATCATGCTCCTGGAACAGGTCGCCTTTCAAACACATTCGTATGTTATAAGCGCCGGGTTCCTGAATTCGACTGCACCTCCTCTCTTCAATGCCCTACCAGTCTTTCAACCACCCGTAAACGCTATACGTATCAACGTCCTGTGGACTGCAAGCTTGACGCTCAGTCTTATCAGCGCATCGTTCGGCATTTTGGTCAAGCATTGGCTTCGCGAGTACCTCGTGGGGAACTACTACGCTTCATCCCAAGTATACCACCTCCGTGTACGCCATTCTCGCAAGTCAAGCTTAGAGGACTGGAAGATGTACGAGATTGCGGGAGTGTTACCTCTGCTAATCCAGTTCTCTCTGGCGCTATTCTTAATCGGACTGTGCTTCTTCACGGCGGAGGTGCATAGCTCAGTAGGCCACACGACTCTTCCACTCGTGGCGGGATGGGGGTTCCTTTTCCTAGCTGCCTCTTTCTTACCCGCCTTGTCACCTCGCTGCCCGTACAAGACACCTATCTTGAGCTCTGCGATCGCGGAGCTGCGAAAGATGATTTCTGGAGTCGTAGGAAGTGCGCGGTGATAGGTGTATATGAGCACAACGCGTTCAAGTTGCGTAGCAATGCACAGTACTCATGAAACTCCATACTAGTCGAAGCATGAGATGATTGGTTTCTTTTAGTTTACTGTACTCGAAGGGCCTGCGGCGAGGTTGAAACTATCAAGATAGTGGCTGTTCAATCGCTCAGTGCACCGAGTAGGAGCGAGTTTCCCCCTGTCCGATATTACATGTTTTGGTTCTGTCAGGTATGAAGCCCAAATAAGGGCAAGGTGGGATGAGGGATGAGACAAAGCATGGAGTCGGCTACCCAATAGGCTGCCTTGAAACAAGATGTTGGCTCCAGCGATTGATTCTTGGTAAGATAGGCTAGTGCTCTGCAAAAATACCATTATAATGCAATATAATCTCGGAATATCATTAAATACCCATTAAATACTCGCTTGTGGAAATGTTTTAGAATACGATTACCGTTAAATACAATACAATACATTACAATACAATACAGTACTATTCCTGTATTTAATGGTATTCTAGAATATTATGCATGTGACAAGTTTTGAGCACATGCATGTATGTACAGCCTCTTTCCTACAATTTGCACTGTTCATGCACCCATACACAGTTTTTCAATGCTGCATAGCTACCTTAATCATTTGCACTGCCTTTGTTTTGCACTGCTCATGTACTCATACACATTTGTTGATGTTCCAGCTATGTTTTTTTATCTTTGTCTCTCCACTTATACAGACTGTTCCCTATGTTTTTCACTGCTCATGCACCTATGTTCAAGTTTTCATGTTGTGTAGCTACCTTAATCATTTGTACTGCCCCTGTTTTGCACTGCTCATGGATTCATACATGTTTCATAGTGTTGCAACTATGTGTTCCAGCTATGTTTGTGTGATCCTTGTCTCTCCACTTATACAGACTGTTCCCTATGTTTTGCACTACTTATGCATCTATATACAAGTTTTCATATTGCATAGCTACCTTAATCATTTATACTGCCCCTGTTTTACACTGCTCATAGATTCATACATGTTTCAAAGTGTTGTCAATATGTGTTCCAGCTATTTTTGTGTGATCTTTGTCTCTCCACTTATGCAGACTGTTCCCTATGTTTTGCACTGCTCATGCATCTGTGTACAAAATTTTCATGTTGCGTAGCTACCTTGATCATTTGTACTGCCCCTGTTTTGCACTGCTCATGGATTCATACATGTTTCATAGTGTTGCAACTATGTGTTCCAGCTATGTTTGTGTGATCTTTGTCTCTCCACTTATACAGACTGTTCCCTATGTTTTGCACTGCTCATGCACCTATGTACAATGAAAACCATCTCAGTAGTTGTCATCTTGATGCACGCTTTTCAGCTCCAAATCTGCATAAGGCATTGTCCATGGCACTTGCAAAGCTTGATAAGCATATGCAGATTGCGTTGAAGAAAAAGTTCCCCCTTCTAGCTGCTGGTAAGTACATATACACTGGGATATTTAGGCTGAATTGACATGACTCTGCAACCACAGTCCTTCATCCGTCTATCCGGCTGAAGTATTTTGAGACAGCAGATTGGGATCAGGCAGTAGCAGCTCAAGCAGAGCGTCTTCTCAGAGAGGTTTATACCCAGTATTCTTCTGCTCTTGCCACAACCTTGCAGTCTGCCAACACACCCACATCTGCACAGCCAGCCAACAAGTCAATTTTTGCATCTGCAATAGCCTTTGCATCAGTCACATCAGCTGCTCATTGGGAGACTGAGATAGAGCTTTACCTCAGTGGTGCACATTCTCCTCAGGATGATGAGGATGTACTCACTTGGTGGAAGGTATGTACCACATTTAACAAAAAATTGTGGTCCTTGCTAACCAACTTGCCTATGTAGAGTCATGCAAAGGTCTTTCCCACCCTCTCTCACATTGCACGAGACATTCTTGCAATTCCTGGCGTCAGTGTCTCAGTTGAGAGGCTATTCTCATCATGCAAGCACATAGTGAAACACTCCCCTTCAAGCCTGAACATGAAGTAGTTCATTGAAGTACTTGAGTTTTTCGAGAGGTAGTGCTTTAGTAAGGGTATCAGCACGTTGATCGGCAGAAGGTACGTGGTGCACAGTGATGTACCCTTTAGTTACACAATCGCTGATGAAGTTCTTGCGAATGTTAAAGTGTTTAGTACGTTGAGAGTGTTGTTCCTCGGGGGAACAAACAATCACAAGAGTTGACACGCTGTCGGTGTACAGCTTGACAGGGTCCATAGTGCAGTTAAGTATTTCATCTATGAGGCTCTTCAAATAGATGGCCTCTGTGGATGCATGAGCGAGTGCGTACATTTCGGCTTCGGTGACCGATAAAGTTACAAGTGAACCGCGCTTACTTGACCAAGAGATAAGCGAGTCGTTGTATGTGAAGGTGTAGCCCATTATTGGTTTATTGCCGTACGTAGTCATACCATCAGAGTCAGCATAACCCACGAGTGAAGTAGAAGTAGGGCTGGCTTGGTTTCCTAGGACAAGCCAGTAGTTGTACGTTCCCTTGAGGTAAAGGTAACACTGTTTAGCTGCAGCGTAGTGTTCCTTAGCAGGGTCAGATAAGTATCGTGCTAGTTGACCAGTGCAATAAGCAATGTCTGGCCGAGTACTGTTGGCGACGTAGCGTAAGCCATCAACAAGAGACATGTAGTGTGTAATGGTGTCAGCGTCCTGACGTGGTTCAGTCACAGCACGGGGGGATAAGTTGTGCTTGTGTACCATTGGTGTACGGCGTGAATGTTTGTGGTCAAAGTTGTATCGCTTAAGTATGTTCAGGATATAATCCCTTTGACAAAGCTTGATAATGCCTGCGGCTTTATCATAAGCAACTTCCATGCCAAGCATCCAGTGGATAGTTCCACCGTTAGTAAGTTCAACATGTTGTCTGAGTGCAATCTCAAATTTTTCGGCAACAGTAGTAGTGATAGTGCCGAGAGTAATGTCATCAATGTGGACAGCAAGTAGAAGTATGAGTTTATCACCTTGATAGAGGTAGAAGACTGCGTTGTCAAATTCACAACGCTTCAGTCCAAGTGCAAAGAGTATGTCGCATAGTACTTTGTACCAACAACGTCCGGCTTGCTTAAGGCCGTAGATAGTCTTTCAAAGTTTTAGTACCCAGCCAGGTGGCAGGTTTGGAAGTAAGTCACCAGGAGGTGGACGAAGATAAAGGTCTTCATCGTTGTGGATGTTACTGTATAAGTATGCGGACTTGATATCGAGCTGAGTGATCTCGAAGTGTAGTGAAGCCGCAAGAGTAAGTACAAATCGTAATGAACTCATACGCGCAACAGGTGCAAATAAGTTGTTTGAGTAGTAATCAATACCGTCACGCTGGGAGTATCCTTGCGCGACAAGTCTTGATTTGAGTTTAGTGACTTTGCCATGTTTGTATTTTGTTTTGTAGACAAAGCGCGAACCAGTGATGTTTGCATTTGGCGGAGGGATACAGTATTTCCAAGTGCCAAGTTGTTTGAGGGTATCAACCTCAGTTTTCATCGACTTGAGCCAGTCAATCTTGAGTGGATGGTTAAGTACGTCTTTGTAAGTAACTGAATCACCGACGTCTTCAGCGTAGTATGCATTGAATTCAGTCAAGTAGAAGGCAATGTTCGTATCAACTTCATCATAGTTTAAGCCTCGAGCTTTGCACGAAGGTTTAGGCTCTCTAGTAGTATGCCTAGGACCAGAAGGGTCAGGCTCGTCAATGTCCATGGGTTCGAAATGAGGATTCTCCTCGAGTTCAAGTTGTTTTTCAAGAGTAGGTTTTCCAATATTTGGTTCTTTCTCCCCTTCAATTTGTGCCGTAGAGTCAACAAATTGCAAGTTTTGTTTGACGCCTATGCGTATTCCGAAGTAAAAGTAGTGGCCTTTGGAATATTCAGCAAAGCCTATCCAAATGGTGCGCTTGCCTTTTGGCGCGAGTTTATTGGTTCGGTATTTGTCGTATACAATACACGGTTGACCAAACTCTTGAAGCGCATCAAGGTTTGCTTCAGTACCATAGTGTTTAAAGTAAGGAGTTTTATATTGAAGAGGAGCACGAGGAGTGCGATTATAGAGATAAACCACATGAAGCGCAGCGTACCACCATAACCGGTTCAGTAAAGCAGCCGTATGCAGGTTTACACAAACCAAGTTCATAATAGTCTGGTGTATGCGTTCAGCAACACCATTTTGTGCAGGAGTATCGTGCACAGTAAGTCGGGGTATAGTACCTTGTGACTTCAAGTAGTTTGTCATATTTGCACCAGTGAATACGCCATTGTTGTCAGATTGAAGGATCTTGACGTGAATATTGTATTGCGTAAGAAGCTCAGTAGAGAAGATAACCCATTGAGTGAAGGCATCATCTTTTGTTTTTAATGGTGCAAGTGTTAATCATCGAGTTGAGTCGTCGACAATAGTCGACCAGTACAGATAATGACCAGTAATCGACGCAGTGGGTAGTGGCCCAAAGATGTCGATATGAAAGTGATCACCGAAGGAAGTAGCCAATGGCGAAGTACGAGCTTTGGGGACAGGAGTACAATGAATATTATTCAAGATACAGTCCTTGCACGGAGTTTCTGTGCGGTCAGTGATATGAGTAGTAATGATAAGTTTGGACGTTTCAAGTAGCTTGTTTATCTGGAAATAACTGATGTGACCGAGTTTTTTATGAAGTTCAAGCATTGTTATACCAGACTTATGCACGCTTGCTAAAGAAGTCACGCGAGTAGAGTTGAGTGAATACAAATCGTGTATTTTTTGTATCACAGCTACACAAGACGCGTTCAAGTCATATATAGTACAAATATTTGAAAAGAAAGTGAAGCGATAATCAGAGTCCAATTTTGAAACACTGATAAGCGTGAATGGTAGCTGTGAGTTGTAGTAGACATTCTTTAGCATGAGTTGATTATGCGTACCATTTTCTTGTTCAACCTCCAGTACCATGTCGCCAGCGAGTTTGAGACTTATTTGCTCTGAGTTGGCGACAGTAAGTAAAATAGTTGGTACAGAGTGAACGTTGAAAAGTAAGTCACGATATGGCATACAGTGTATATTAGCACCAGTATCAATGACATGAATGCACTTGTCAGACAACGAAGTTGCAAACAGTGGAAGTAAAGTAGAAGAAATGGTACAAATACTTACGTGCATCGTTACGTCCGAGTTGGACAGAGACTTAACCCACGCGCTTGGGTGAGGGTGCTCGAGGACCTCATTGTCCGAGTCAGCAGTGGCGGTGACGTTGGCCATGAGGCCAGTAGCAGTGGAAGAGCCGGCAGCGGCGGACTCTTTCTTCTTGCCTTGAGCGGCGACGGTAGCAGATTTGCGAGTGATGCCCTTCTTTTTCATCGCAGCTTTGGACTTTTCAATCCAGGGCAGAGGGCAAGTTGGTGTCATGTGGCCAGGCTGACCACAGTTGAAGCAGTTGCCCTGACAAGAAGTGGAGGGCTTGCTCGACGAGTAGGGAGCTGCGGCCGCGCGAGCAGTAGTGGTGGTTTTGGTCGAGCGTTCGACCGCGGCCTTGCCCTTGGCGTGCAAAGCCAAAGGAGCGTGAGCTTTGTGCTTTGGGACGAAAGTGATAGGCCCCTTAGACTTGGAAGTCTTTGGGGGGTGCGTGAGTTGCCAGTTGGTAAACTCGCAACAAAGCTCAGCAATGAGCGCGTTGGCCTGTAGCGCAACTTCTCTTCAGCCGGAGTGGAAGAACGCATGCCAACCTCGTAGTTCTGGCGCGTAGCAGCGTAGGCAGGAGGGATAATCCCGACAATGGCAGCGTAGAAGATGTGGTCGGGATGTCAACGCCAGCAGCGATAAGCTTGCTGCAAATGTTGGTGGCATTGTCAAGCAGCTTGTCCATCTCATAGATTGGATGACAAAGGTGGAAGAGCTGGTAAATCTTGTTTGCGTCAGACACGGTTGTCTTCAGATTGTAATGTTCACGCAGCTTATCCATGAGTACGTGGGGCTTGTACTTGTTGAGATAGTTGGCCATGACCGAGTCAGAGATATGACCGGTCAGGACGTTGAAGACAGCCCGTGTAACCTCTTGAGGAAGGTCAGGCCACCTCGGAGTGTATGGAACTCCAGTATAGTTGACATAGCGGTCTCAACGCAGAATTTCCACATCAGCCAAGTGTCAGCCCCAGTAAGTTTGCCAACATCAGAGAAGGCTTTGTTAATGTCGCTGAGCGACATAGTGAAGTCGTTGTCACAGCCAGGTGGCACAGACAGAAGCTGCGACACTTTGTGTGTCGACCTAGTGCCTATGGAGCTAGGCGGCGGCGGCAGCGAGCCACCAGGAGAGCTACCCGGAGGAGGGGAAGTTGTTGGTCGGCGAGCAGGACGCTTCTCACATCGTCATCTAGGCCTCTCATCCTCATCCATACGGTTGTCATCACTGTCATCATCTCCTCCATGAGGGTGACGACAGCGATTGTCATCGCGAAGAGTATCAAAGGGGGTGCAACGGCGATCAGCTGGAGGAGCAGAGACATGGCGAGCACCTGGGATCGTTTCGGATCCTCAGAGCGAGATGAGTGGTTGTCGTTGTTACTGGGTTGGGGGGGAGTCGATGTCTGGGACATTAGAGGTGGATGGTCCAGCTGAGGGAGCATCGGTTTTTGTGACAGTAGTGGAAGACATCGAGGGAGTAGGAGTGAAAGTGGGAGTTGTCCTGCGAGTGGTTGTTCTTTGGCGGGGTTGAGCTCTGGTACCCCTGAGGAAGTTGGTTTGGTGTTGCTCTCTAGTGGAATGACAAAGTTGAACTTGATCAGCGAGATCAGAGCTCATCAACAGAGAGGAGTAGATATAGAAGTGAAGTAGAGTGAGGAAAATGAGCTTAGTTGGGGCTCATAACCTTTTAACAAGGTATCAGTGGAGTTGAGAGCGTTGAGAGAGAAGACTGAGGTGGTGGTCACAGAGAGAGTTGGGGATCAAAAGCGATAGCTGTGCATTGATCAAAGTAAGTCTTATATACAGTAACTACGTTGCTAAGCGCGCGCTAAGTATGAAGACAGAATAGTGAAACATGTATGACTCACATGTGTGTCTCAGGGCAATGTGTGCAATGACAGTGGTCTGCACATCTCTGCGATGACAGTTGAGCCACTGGCAAAGACTGTTGAAGCAAGCCCAGAGCAAGCTGCGTGTCTTAGAATGCCAATGTCAACAACCTTTGATGAAATCTGCCAGCCAACCTGGGCACCAGAGACCGTCAGTATGACAGACCATCAGCCCATGCAAATTGAGACACTCACATCTGTTCCTGAGGCTTCATTGGATTTCAATCCAACCGTGACACCAGGGACACGGTCAAGCTTGGCTTTGCACAACAACTCCGATGCAGAGTTTGAGCGCCCTCCATCTGTTGCTGAAGCTCAAGCTGTAGCCCCGTTGGAAATCTGGACGCGGGCATTTGACTTTTGAAGGTGACAAGGGATTGCGGAGGCGGCTGGGACAGATGCAGATGTTCTTGTACAAATATGTTCATGGGACAATGAGCTAGATCTCTGCATTGGTAAACACTATGCACAACACAGAGGCAAGTACTTCCATGGCAAGAAGACTCTGTGAGTGGACGAGACCCTCCTTGAAGAATTGTCAGGCACTCCTGTACAGCAGATTGGTCAACGGCTATTGGAACATATGCCTCCTCAATCAAAAACCCAACCTAGAAACTGAGATTCTTGACCACCTCCAAAATGTCGGGAAATTTGTCCGTGCGCAAGACATTGTTGACTTCACCGCTAGAGCAGACATCCAAGCAAATCATGAACTCACAAGAGCTGTTTGTATGTCAATGCCGCAGACCTGGATGTGCCGTCTTGACTATTGCTGGATGAAGAGCCCCCACAGACAATTTGTTGATGGACATGAGCGAGAAGATGTTGTGGCGTACCGAAACAAAGTTTTCCTCCCTGCCCTTGCTGATCTTGATCCCGACATTCTTCACTTCAATCTGGATGGCACAGTAGTTCCTATCCCTAACAATACTCCCCTGCCGCGCAATTCACGAGTTGTCTACTGGTTCCATGATTAGTCAATGTTCTATGCCCATGATTGCCATATCATCCAATGGGTAAATAGGAGTGAAGAAGCGGTTCCTAGTGCCAAAGGTGAAGGGGCTTCATTGATGGTCACTGACTTTGTCTCAGCCAATTTTGGCTGGCTGCGTTCACCAGATGGCATGGAATCTGCACGAGTTCTGTTCAAAGCCGGACTGGCCCACAATGGTTACTTCACTAACAATGACATTGTTGCTCAGCTAACTGCTGCCATGGACATCCTCCAGCAATACTATCCCAGAATGAAGCATGTCTTCTTTCTCAACAATGCAACAACTCACCTCAAGCATGCCAATGATGCTTTGTCAGCTCGTTGGATGTCTTTGAATCCAATGAAGGATGGCCATCCAATGTTTGACGTTGATATCAAGCAAAGCACACTTGCCGGTCAGACAAAGGTTTGAGTTCGGATGGCCGACAGACAGCTTGCAGACAGTTGCCCCCAGTCTTTGTATTACCCACCGGGACATCCCCGCGCAGGCATTTTCAAAGTGATGGCAACCATTCTTGGAGAATGTGGTATCAATGAGGTCTTTGTACAGAGTGCCCAAAGTTCAGGTGCCTGCTGCCCAGGCTTTTGTGCTGCTGCCGCAGAATCTTATATAATGAGCCAGATTTCAAGAATGTCGAGATTGTAGTCGAGAAGCATTGTAGAGAGCAAGGGTTCAAGGTACTCTACTTACCAAAATTCCACTGTAAACTCAACCCAATTGAGCAATGCTGGGGTGTGGCAGAGCGAGAGTATTGGATGTTCCCTGACTTCTCACCCGAAGCTGACCTTGAGAGGAACATTGTTGCCACGCTGGACAGTATATCGGTGACTGACATCTGCAAGTACATGTACAATTCTCGTGCTGCAAAGTTTTCTACTGATGTGCTTTGACATCCCTCGACTCAACAGATTTTATATTCATGCCAGCCGTTTCATGGACGGATATTGTCGCGGCTTGTCAGGCAAGCAAGCTGCATGGGCCGCAAAAAAGTACTGTGGCCATCGTGTTCTCCCTCACCACATCTATGCAATTATGGACGAGGCCAGTGTTTCTCCATGATTCACTTCTATGCTCATTTACCATTTTTTTGTTGTGCCATATTGTTATGTTTTATGTGCTCTAGCTCTGCACTGCATTGCAAATCCATCCGCGTAGTACAATGGTGTATCAAATCGTACTGTAGAAATTCTCCGATAACTACCTAACATTACCTGCCAACGTTGGCCGAAAGTCTTCCACGTGATTGTCACATTGTGACAGACGTAGTGGGGAGTGTACTGGGCCTATCTTACGTGACTGATCTCAGGCGTACTGAGTTGGGTAGCCATGATACTACAAAAGGTCAGAAAGGTGGGAGAGCGTTGCATAGAGTATCCTCCTTTATGTTTGCGGTTTCCGGTTATGATATATATAGGGGCCACAATCTGGATAACCTTGGATATATCTTGTTTATATATATATATCTCCTGCTTCAGGGTCAAAAAAAGAAAAGAAAAACAAGGCATCCTTTCTACAGCTGGTTCCAAATCAATGCTAGCCGGGTGTTTGAGAAATACCACCACATCTAGAGGGCATCAGATTGTGATCCGGTGTCCCATGCATTGCTGTACTGTCGCGGCAGAGCATTCAAGATCTATATGTAACGCGTGCTGCAACAATGCTTTTTGTTGACTTATTTGTCGACGGGAGCCTCAACCGGTAACGCCATGGGTGAGGATGTTCGTCCTACACTATAGAAATTCGTACGCGGGTCGCCGCTTGCGCAAGTGATGAGGTACGACATGAAAACTCATCTTAGCTCGTATACGGGTACAATGCTGACTCCTATGTTTCACGTGAAGATTGTGGCACTGCAGCTGGAACGCGAATCTCAAACTTCAGACACCAACATGAGTTTTGCGTGGTCCAGAACTTGTCGTTTGAAACACCCACACGCTCGATGGCAATTCGAAACGCTGAAGCTGATGCCAGGATTTCACTGCCACGGTCCTTGAGTGCCCGCCGATAGTCATCAAGTTGACTGCACGATACTGGCGAATGCCCACGGTGTTGGCACACGTACGTCCCCCCGACAGCACTGAACCAGGGTCGGGACCGGCCAGGAGTCGAGGCAAAAGAAAACATCTCGTTGAGTACGGTGTGTCTCGCGACGCCCAGGATGCCAAGCTTGATTTGATTGCGGTGCACGATAGGAGTCTCAGGGGTGTTTCAAGTTCCAGCACATAAATACCGCAGCTGGCGCACTGCTGACCCCCCAGCTCTGAGAGTTCCTCCTTCGTTCCTCCTTCTTGACTCCTTCTATCTTCCCACCCAACTCACGCAGAATAGCACTGGTTGGTGCGTATCATCCCTCACTTGTTGAAAGCTCCTTGTCTGACGCATTTTGCAGCTCTTCTTGCCTTTATTCTTGTTTTCCGCATCCTACTTTCATCCGCAACATTCATACCTACGCTCACACCAATTGCAACGTCGCATATTTTCCTAACTATTCCTCATCATGCGCTCCTCCTCTGTTGTTCTCGTGCTACTTGCTGCCACTGGTTCCGCTGTATCTGCACCCATCGCCTCTCGCGACATGTCTACGTACCCCCCATCAGGCACTCCCCTCGTCTCTCCTTCCGCGAACGATGGTGACGAGAGCGCCGCAGACGAGATCAACTTAGATGTTCTTGGCCTGCCTCTGTTCAGCCTGCACACGACCCGTGCCACGTAAGTCGACTCTATCAATATGTTGCACGCATTATTTAGTTTTGCTCTCTCCAGAACGGACTCTAGCACATTAGCTAAGCGTCGCCAAGAACCTGACGAGTCCCTTGGGTCACTCGCTCGCCGGTTCCAGTTCCATGGTATTACAGACACGGGTGACACGGCTGACACGGCTGACACGGCTGCCAAGCCCAACGCCGAGGCTGTGGCGCCTGAGCACCCGGCTGCGGTGCCTCACGTGCAGTCTACTCTGGAAACAGCAGGGAAAGCAGAGGCCGAGCTCGCAAAGGGCGCAGAGGGCGCAAAGGGGGGCAACATGCGCAAGTTTGCCGCCGCGGGTGCTGCCGGAGTGGCGGTGTCGCTTATCGCCCAGCATATGCACACGTGAGTCGGTCTCAATCGATGATGCACGTGACACGTGATGTTAAAGTTTCCTCTCTCTCTCTCTCTCTCTCTTCAGTAAACAGCAAGAGGAGGCGCAAGAGGAGGCGCAACGGCAGGCAGCGTATCAGGCAGCTCAGGAAAACGCCTACAGGCAAGGGCAGGCCCAGGTGGGGCAAGTTACTGCCCGGTGGGTAGTCTTCAGCCCGTTGAAACTGCTAGCACTGACATGACGGATGACAGGGAGGACTTGCAGCTGGACAACCGTGCCTTTAACAGCGACGAGCTCGTCGAGCGGATTGCTCGCTCCCCTGATTCTGAGGCTCGCAGTAACAACGACGATAGAAAGTTTGCTCAGCTAATCGCTCGCGCCTTTAGATTGAATCCCGCAGAGTGGAGTACATCTGCCAAAATTGTTGGCGCGGGTCTTGGGGGACTGGCTGTAGGCAATTGGGTGACCGACTATGCCCGGTAAGTCGATCCCCCAACCGAAGTTGCACGTGATGTTGAAGTTTGCGACAGCGGTTCCCAGCCTGACGGTCCCCCGCCTAACATGTACAATGGCCAGTACAGCAACTCCGCCGACTTGAGTGCTCGTTTCTTTGATCGTGAGACTCGCAGCATCAACGATCTCGACTGAAGGAGGAGGACTGGACGTGACATGATGTTTGCTCTATATGACTGTTCGATCTAGTTGGAAGTGTGAATGCGATTGACTCTGAACTGTACTGGCTTCAGCTGAACAGTGTTGTGCGAAGTATACTTGGAAATCGGAGACTCGGAGAGTGCAACTTAGTGTCTCAGGAGTCCTCGCTCGTGCTTCATGGGGACCGTGGCTCTCAGTGCCATCCATTCTCAGTTCAGAATCCATATCTCGGCGCAGCCTGGTAGTCAGCTGGCACTACCACTTGGTGGCCGACGGTCTTCGGAGGTCGTACATGAGCATTCCCCTCGGTGGAAAAAAAAAACACGACGAGGCTCCAGGTTTTTTTTAGTACTGTCTAGTAGCGGCGATGCAGCAACTACCTTAGCCTCTCGCAATGATACTGTCGGAGAATACACCACTTGTTATATATATGTATATGCACACCTGTTTTTTGCTCACGTTGCCCGATCGTTTCTTGTCAAAGCACCCCTGCTCTGGAAAGGGCAAAAGATCGCGCTCAGTGTGTTCGAAGAGTAGGCAAGTTGGGGACTGTGCCTCCGAGTCCCGAGTCGTCAGAATACTCACTTACTGCAGTCTGAGTAAGAGTTTACTAAGTAGCAGTTCATTAAATGTTTTGAGTATAATGTGAAGAGCGGTGTCGCTTGTCAAACTTGATGGGGACCGAGTGTCGAATGTCGTAGTCTCGTACCCAGACGTTCTGCCTGTGAGAGAGAGAGGGAGAGGGAGAACGGTCGCGGAGCTCCCGTAGACAGTCGCTAGCGCTCCTGCTGTAAAAGGAATAAAACTGATGCGAGAATAACTCTACAAATCGAGAAAATGATGGCGCGAAATGTCACAACGCGGACAGGCAGAACGTCTGGTCTGTTTCGTCAGAGTGGGGGTAGATCATACCCCACGTGGCACGAGTTCTCAAAACATGAGCTTTTCAAGTGATGGGCGTCTAGATCAACTCGTTCGAGTTTGCGTCGGACGGCCGAGGTATCATTCTACAAGACCTGCGTCCAGAGTGCATAGATACCATTGGGCGAAATCCTAGCCAATACAATTTGCTTACTTGTTTTGCGCGGGAGTGAGGTTTGCATTGGGCTTGAAAAACGCTCCGGCTGGATCCACTTTGTTGTCATCCGGCTCGAGATTGTGTTTGTCAGGGCGGGGACTCACACGTTTACGAGGGCAGGTGCGTGTAGTGAGTCAGGCGAATTTGGATCCTCTTTGCACGCAAAGGTGAAAGAGCTCACCCATGACTTACTTACGTTACTCACAAGGAATCGTTGTGGCTTATCTATTGCGGGTTTCACAGAGGGACAGGGCATTTCATTCAAAGGTTTCGGTCGTTAGTCACGGTCGTGTCACCGCAAAGTAGCGAGTACATCTAATCTATTTTCAGACGCCCTTTCGTGCCACGTGGGGTATGATCTACCCCCACTCTGACGAAACAGACCAGACGTTCTGCCTGTCCGCGTTGTGACATTTCGCGCCATCATTTTCCCAATTTGTAGACTTATTCTCGCAGCTCTTTTTGCCCCTTTCTCGGCAGGAGCCCTGGCGACTGCCTCTCCTGCCTCTCGGAGCGCAGCGACCTTGTCTCCCTCAGAACGTCTGGTTCCGAGACTAGAATGTCGTCTTCCGAGTCGAACGTTGAACGTTGAGGACTGAAACTGTGACCTCGTCACAAATCCTCGTTCACCGTGAAAACGAAAGGTTTCCGGATAAACACCGAAAAATAACTTCTCAGATTTTTATTCAGAAACCGCGCGTTTTCACAGTCGTAGAGACATATATTGACTCACGCGGGCGACCCTCGAGACTCTTTCTTTGATCTTCGACCCTGCGCAATCTTCTACATCCCTGCATCGTGGACTGAGAGGTATTACTGCACCCTCATCCGCTGGCACGTCCACATTATCTCAGCCTATCATGGTTTCTAGCTATACCTATATACCCAACTCGAGGATCCTATAGTCAACACTAAGTAGTACCCTCGCAGTGGACGCAGCGCTGACGCCAAATGTAGCGAGAGCTGAAAATGGTTGGTTACTCCATTGACTATCGGAATGACGGTAAAATACACTGCAAAGTACAAATAACAACACTTGTACAAGTACACCTTTTCAAAAAACGCGAACCAAAGTCAACACAAAAGTGTACATACAACACACCTCTGCAATCAATATCACATTGGCTCATAACTACTAGAACTCAAGGCAAACAGTGGAACACCACAAACACCCAAGATCACTGGCACTACCAGAATCACGAATACTCTGCCATCGGAATCACTTTCCCTGGCAGCCCAAAGACGAAGTGGAAAAGCGAAAAAATACGATATGAGCTCCATAGCGTAGATGACAAACAAAGCGGACGCGACGAACCTGTGTTGTAGTACGCGGGAGCCCTCTTCCTCCGGCCCAGCACCTCGATATCGCCACTGTCAAAAAACGAGTAGCCCGCTACATCGCACAGGTTAGCTTGATTACAATACACTGCGTACGCTGAGGACTCAGATGGAACACGTACGCATCGTGTCCGTGTCGTCGTACGTGTCATGCTCCGCCTCGGGGCTGAGCCTTCCATTGATCGGACGGCCGGTTCTCGAGTCGCGTAGGATACCGGCGTGGTCGACAAACGGCTCTGCACGTGGGTTCGCGGATAGATGTAACTGAACAAGAAGACGTTGTATGTCGTTCAGGTAGCCTTGGAGTGTGTCAAGGAAGCGGCGCGTCTGGAGGTGCTTTGACGATGCGCAACTAATTGTCAGGAAAAACGATGGTCAATGCTGATACGCCGTCAAGGAGACAAGACATACACCGAGAGTCCATCGTCCTTGATGATATACCCAATGCCGTATCCGTCTGCAGCCACTGGACCAAACCCAAACAACCTCAGTGCAGGGTTGCCGCAATTCGAGGTCGACAGGATGGACGTGTTGAGCAGCCCCCAACCAGGGTCGGTAAAGATTGCAGGCAGGGGTTTGCTGTAGCCGTTGACACACCCTCCACCGCTTGTGCTCGAAGAATTGCTTTCTGGCGACAACGGACGGTCCTCCGCAGCCGCGCCTTCACGTTCGCGTTGCAACAAGCAATAGAGCGCGTAAAGATGCCTGTCTTGGCCGAACCCTTGGCTGCACTCCTTCGTAAGCTGGACGTGGCCCTGGCAGGCTTTGCGCAGCGCTGTGACTTTGTGTTCCGGTGCGGCCTCGGAGAAGAACGTCTGGAGTACTCGACGTTAGCCACTGTTGTCTTGATGAGGTATGTGATTGTCGCACCTTGACAAAATCTACACTGCTAGGCTGCACAGTTCGAATGGCCTCCGTCCTCCCATGTAAAAATGACTTCGTCATGGCAGGCTCATACGTACACTCGATACGTCCTATTCTCACAATATTTAAACTGCACTATCCTTCTCATAGGTGAGTATCGACGTACCGTACAATCCATAATACGCTGCCTGGAATGCCATCTGCACGAACGCATCCGGGCTGAAACCATGGCTCGTGATAAAGTTCTTCCCATATCCCTTGAACTCCAATGCCTGGCAGTCATTCTGGCAAATCAGATCGCTGAGACGCGTCTCTGCGAAACGTATGCCGGCGCGCAGCTCTGGATACAGCGTCCACTCGAGCTTCTTTGGCGCAGTGTCGATGAGGTATAAAGGTGTCTGCGGGAGAGATTTGTGGCCGTGGCCGCGTGGGGGTTTGTAAGAGCGCGCGTAAGGGGAAAGAGGGGCATTGAAAAGTGTAGGTGCAGACGGGTTGATGGAACGTGCGAGGAGCATGAGTCCTTCCGTAAAAATATCGGCGGCGAACCTGCGTGAGGAGGGAATCATGATGTGTGTTCGCATGCGCGAGATGCGTGAGATGACGTACCTCAGCACTGTATGACCATCAACACCTGTATGCTCGAAGTTGATGCCAGCAGCACCAGTTGCAGTGATGATGATCTGCAGCTTGTCGTACCATCGATTCGTACAGGTGCCGATCTGAACGCCGTTCTTCAAGTTGTAAGTCCCGCACAGGAAGTTGTTACATAGCTCTGCGAGATTATCTGGATGGGCATCATCCAGGCACACGACGAACAGGGCGTTATCGACCACTTCGAGACAGGACTCGTTGTTTCTGTTCTTCGTCAGGGACTTGCGCAGTGACGACCACACTTTCCGATTTTCTGTGGACAAAACGCCGATGGCATTGCGCGCTACCTGCAAGACGTAAGCAGAAGAATCACCTTTACGTCAAGAGTAGGACGAACTTCGTGCACTGGGAGTTGATCTGCATCGGCAACAATAGCTTGGAGGTTACGTAGGATCTCGCGCTCGGTAAGAACAGGACGATTCTCTTGGTCAAGGACATCGAACCAGTCTTCCAGATGAGGGCATGTCAGGCCTTACTGCTGTGGTATTGAAATCGAAATCAACGAGACGCACAAAATTGGCCCCGACGTAACACTACAACGTGACGTGCTTCTGGGTGCGTTTCCATCCTGCAGCCCCGCTCGGTCGGTATCCGCGCCGTGCCGAACAGTCGGCTATACTGAGTCATGTCGAGGGGCGTACCTCGCACGGAGTCCGGCTCGAGGAGGCCTGCACGAAGATCATGGATGAAGCCCAAGGAGGATAGAATGAGGGCGGCAGCGCGAGGGAGTTGAGAGCCACGATCTGGCGTAGGGTCGTTTCTGAGAGATATTTTGCTACGTTAGACAAGAGTCTCCTTCACGTACAAAGGGATGACCTACTCGAGCACGAAGAAGGGATTGAGAGCAAGGACGACTGGGTCCGAGTGCGACAGATACGATTCATACCTATCAAACAAGATGTTACGTCGTATGAGGAAGCAACGGTCCCTCGTCAGAATATTTACCAGAATTCTTCGATGTAGCTGTTGCAAACAGGTGAGATGAGCGGTCATCTCAAACACTGCATTGACTCAGGGCCATACCTCGCCTTGTCCTCGGCCCAAGCCAGCAGCCTCTGTTGTATCCACGGTCCGTCGTTCTTCAGAAAGTCTTCGACCGCCCTCTTCGTTTCTTCGTGATCTCGCGGATCCTGTAGCCCCTCCAACGCCTGCAGATATCGCTTGCATGTCTCTTCGAGAGGTGGCACAGGGAGTTTGGGGAGCTCCTCTTGTCGCGCAAATGTACGGTTCCCCGACTTTGGAGGTTCTGGTTTGAACTTGGTCACTGGGGAGGAAGACATGGTCTGGTGGGAGACGACATGTCTGGAGGAGGATGAGTATAAATGCGCGGGTGTGCGGGGCATCAATTGTAATTCGATAATCAAATTCGCGATCAAACTCAGACTAGTGTCCTCAGCTACCGCGGCCGAATGCACTGTAAGTACTCTACCGCAGGTCTCTTTAGCGAGACGGTGCAGTTCTGGATGAGTTCCCATTTTTCGCGTTCCAAAGAGCATCGCATGCATGATGAGTTTGAGTTCGAGCGACAACGTTCGGTGCTCTGCGCCGAAACGGCATCTCAACTCTGTACTTTGAATGCACCAGTAAGTACGGCGTAAATGCTACGAGTTGGAGGAGACTCTCTTAATCCCTCGATCTTGAAAGCTTGAGCGTTGGCAATATTCACATGCCCCTACATCGCAGGGGCGAGCTCACGGACCAGTCAATTTCGGAGTGAACACATGCGAATTGATCGTGTAAGACTGCCGTCGGGGGGCCGTGCGACGGACCTCCAGTGATGAGTATTCTAGATACAACCGACATGCCCTCGCATTAGTGCGCTTTCAAGCTTCTATTGCCACAAAACTCCTATGAACCTCTGCGACTGGCGTGCGCCAACGAAAGTACTGTTGTACTGTGAAAATGTATCCAACACAACATTCGTGAGATATATAATACCAACAGCTCAAAAGAACCAGCAAGCGACGTACGATGAGCAATAATACCCGTTACATTCCATCTCCGCAACGACATTCGCAACTAGCCACAGGACAAACATCATGCGGTCTACGTCCATCATCATCTCCCAAGAACCACTCAAGGATATGCGAGGAATGTCCGCCATGACGACATGTCTGGCAGAATACCAGTGCTTCATCGATTGTATCTTGTTGACGTGAAACGTCAGATAAAGCTGAGAGAAATATGCATTGCGGTTGACTTACCCTTCGGTTGCGAGTGATTGAGTTCCGCATTGCGGGCGGAGTCCTGCACGATGCTAAGCGTCATCAAGCATATCGAACAACGAGGCAGCGACCTTCCACAGTGGAAACACGACGTCGCCTGCATCCCTCGTCAACATCCCCATCCGCATCGCAAGCGATGTACAAAAACTGACCTTTGCGTTATTCGGCCACGGAGGAGTAAGCGACTTGTGGCAGTAATTACACCTCAGGATTATCTCCGGCTTCGTCCATCGGAAAGGCGCCATCTCCCCTTGCTGGATTGCGGCATTTAAAATCCGCCCACGGTCAATGTCAAACTGACACCGATAGTGGAATAGCTTCCACGAGTCCAGCAGATCGCGATAAGTGCCAAGCCACCGATCGACGCGCTTATCGCGCGACCGCGTCGGGTTCAGCGCCGAAAGGACTGCCACAGTTTGGACGTCTCCAGACGTGTCCAGGTAGGTCTGGAGAACGTCCATGCCCTGTGATGTGAGTCCCGAGACCAACAGAGTCTCGATATTGCCGTCATGAGCGCCACGTTCGACGATCCGTCGTAAGTAGGCAGTCAACTCTTTGTCGCCGAGGAACTGGAACGCAATAGCGAGACGCTCTCGCAGAGGCAAGGTGTCTTCTTGCAGGACCTCCGTCCAGTCGTCATTAACTGATAGGTGCGTGAGCATCACGCGAAGGTACGGGTCTTGCAGGCGGACTATTAGGCGCTCGCAGTGATCTCGGAGCTCCGAATTCTTCAGAGCGCCACCGGCCGAAGGGTTGAGAGCTGCGAGCATTCCCGACATCATATGGTGGGATTCATCTTGAAAATCTTGTCAGCACAGTGCCGGTGCAATGGTATAGTCGTTGAAAAAATACTACCTTTACTTCGCATCAGCAAGTCGACCGCTGCTTTGTATTTCTTCGTGAAAACCAGCCAACAAGCGGCTTGAGAATATTGATGTTCCTTCTCCCAGCGTTTGACAGCAATCGCGAGATGTTCCTCAGCCAAACTCCACCCGCAAAGATCCAATGCGAGTCTTCGTTGTGCGAGTTTGTTGGTCGAGACTGCAGGTTTCCAGAGCGTCCTGTCAGGGTCGTTCTCAGCCAGCAACGCAGCAACTACACCAGAGAACTCTTCCGATGAACCGTCAGCCATCGTCCGGTGATTTCTACTGTCTGGTTGCCTTGAATGCGACCGAGAATGATGCGTTTCCGAAAATAAGGTGGACAGCTGTGTGTGTGGTGTCTCGAGCAAGAGGCTACGCTGAGGTATCCGTGGCGTCGGATGCGGTGCTGATATTTGGGGCTGTGTAGGGCGAAAGCCTTCCCAAATTCCAAGAATTCCTTGGTACGAGAAGTTATATCCTTCGAGCACAGAAGAATGTACCGACAGCAAATTACGTGCGTCTAGAATTGTCACAAGTAGGAACGGGTATCAGAAGAAAGAGCAGATTCCACACACAGACAAGGCTTACGGTCAATCCACATCCAGATTTGTGACAGACTAATGTCGGAGCCTACGTCCAACACAACCGATGAGTTATGCATTGGCTGAAACTCGTTCAATGGATGACATGGTCGAGTATATGTTGTGAAGACGCACGTTCACAAGACTGTACCCTTGCACAACTCGCTTGCGCATTGTCACCGAGATATCGTTTTCGACGCTATGCTGCACCGAAGTGTCCAAATGGCCCCACCTAGGGGAAGCGTCCTTGTGTCGCCTCGTCAAACTCTTTAGTCGGGCTTTTGATCCCGGCGCAGGTGACGGCGAGGTTAGTGGCTGTATTGCTACACCCGTATGCTCAAAAAGTCTGCTTCTCCAGCCTGTGGGGCTTAGCGGTCTACTTCGGCTACCTCCAGGCCGAGTAGCACTTAGGTTCGCCACACTTCGTGCAGAGCTTGCCAGCGCGGGGAAACCGTCTTCGTCTCCTCTTCCAAACATAATCGGGGAAGGCGCGCCATGTCTCCCTCGCACGGGCACATCCTCATGCAGAAGCGGTTTCTGGACGGAATGCGGCGTCGAGTGAGGAAAGGAGCTTGTCATGAGCTCCCAAGGTTCTACTGGTGGTTCTGACTCGTGTAAACCTGAGATAATGGCGTATGAGCGTCCGATGCCGAGTGCAAGGTCTCCTCTTGCGCTCCATGGTGTATGTATGGCAGTATCGTGTAAAGCGTATAGTTCGAGATCACCTTCTCTCGTCACAACCATTACATTGGTGGTCAACGGTGGCTCTGCGTTTGATGGCGGAACGAGAGCGAAAGACGCCAATACCTTGCTGAAATATTTCGCTGGGAAGAGAGCAGTTTAGGAGATGACAGCAACCGGCGGCAGTTCTCGTACTTCTCTTCGTCCCGGCAAGGACAATATGAGACTGCGACCGATCCCTTTCACCTGCGGTGGTAGGTGGTGCAGACATCTGGCTACTACCGGAGGATGACCATTGCAGAATGTTGGTAGGGTTCGCCCACGACAGTCTTGGTGCTCGATGAGACCGGGTCGAATCCCTTGAGTGACTCCTCTCAGGCGAACAATCTACTACATCGAATTGCTGGAGGTCCCAAAATCGAACATGACTCGCATCTCTTTCCAGCGTTGCAAGCACGCCTCTGCGAGTGGGTGAAAATTCGATGTTGACAAATGCAGAATTAGACCGGGGTTTAGCACCATCCGCAGACGCATCTTTTTCAGTGAACGTGAGAAGTGGGTGGGTCATTCTACGAGCATCCCATATTGTTGCGATGCCATCGCCAAAGCAGCCAATTCTGTGAGGATCAAATGGGTCTGTAGCGATTCCCTGCACTTTGCTAGAAGCAGTCAAGACTGCTGGTTGGGGGGTCCGTAAGTCGAACAAACGTAGCCACCGGTACGAGACACCTGCAAGTAGGAGGGTGGTCGACTGAGGCAGGAAAGCGACGGACGAAATCGCTTCACTAGAAGCGTGTTGTTGCAGAATTCTTCCGTCATGTTTCGGTGCAGGCTCTGCCCGAGCGATGACTGGCTCCGGTCGTGAGGTAACACCAGACGGAGGGATTTTGAAAGTCAACTGGCTGCTGTTCAGTGATCTCACAGAGAAGACGGGTAAAGCGGATGCCGTATCCCACACAACAAGGCTGTGGTCTCCTCGTGCTTTCTCTAAACCCACCGCCAGGTAGTTAGGATCAGCGCTACAAAAAGCTAGGGCATTGCAAGAGCGTGGGCTCTTGACGTTGAGAGAGACTAGAGGTTTTGTCCAAGACTGGCTCGAAGCAGACCGCACACCTTCGAGGCGTGTGAGTTCCACTTTCCCGCTGTTGTATCCTATAGCGATGAGGTCGTCGTAAGAAGGATCAGGGGACCAGGCTATGCACTATTCGCGACGTGAATAACGAACAACGTGCTGTAGACGCAGTTCGGCGATGCGATACCTTCATCGAGGAGGCTTCATGTCCATGGATAGAAGTAACATGCTTGATCTCTGAGGACTCAGATAGCCACTGGTACAGTGTAACTTGAGAGGAACTGCCAACCACGAATCGGCTGTTAAGAGTCGGGTGCCATAGAACTCGTCTTTCAGCTTGTGAGGCCATCTCGATACCGCGACCAGTTTGGAGTAGATTTGGCATACACTCTGGCTATTTTACAAGCCCCAGATGTTGCATGTAGACTTGCAGAAGTAAGCGGAAGGTACTGGACGTGCCATGAACATTGGCGATTCTGCCAGTGATGAGAGCGCTCAAAAAACCTGCGCGTCGGGTCACAAGCGTGACCTGTGACAGCAGCGGCGAACTTGAACTGTGTATCATTATTCGTTTATACCTGTAACAGTGTTACAGTGCTACGACCACCTCGCACGTCCTCCAATCTTTGACTTGTGTACTACTTTGTTCACATTACAAGTCGTACAAGAGGCCACACTCCTGTCATTTGCGATCTGCGGGGTGCTGGGTGTCTGAATCAGTTCGGTTCAGACTAACAGGGTATGAAGGTGTTGAGATGTCTGACAACTTCCACGGCACGGATGGGAAAGTGGGTCTTCAAGCCATCTTTGTTTAAGGGCTTTCTTGAGCTAACAGCATCATAAGTATGGTCCAGTCAGGTCTCTCCGGAGTCGTCGAGCAACTGCAGTTATGCATGTTTGCGTAGTTGCCGTGTATAGGTCGATCGACGCTCACTATGCACGAAGGTTGACAGGGAATCTCAGCGATGTTTCCGTTCCTGCAAGGTATAATGACTTGACAAAAGGGGTCCGTCTCAGCGTAAGCTGAAGGAAGCATCGTGTAAGAATCTTTCTCATGACCAGAAGCTCACTGTTGCTCTTCCCGACCGACAAGCGTGCTAGCCATAATGCTCTCCATCGCTGAATACGCAGGCGCTAGGTACACTCTTACTTTGTGCCCAGGATACTAAATATTTTTGTCGAACAGATGTCTCAGGTACTGAAGACAAGAGTATGGGCCTCTATAGAATCATGTTTCCTAACGTGGATCCGCATGTTCCTGACGGACACGGACGCGGTCGCTCATATTTCCCCAATGGCCAATGCAAGAACTCATGGACGTGTTAGGCGCGTATACGTCTCCCCGCTCCAGACACGTAACAGGCAAAATGATCCTTCGCCGGGGAAGACATATCGTGTGCGCTGGATAAACCGGTACGAGTTTTCGTGTGCGATACCGACTCAAAGTCTATTGATATTCTGCTTCTTAGGATAATACTCGGAGATGATTGCAGTCATTTTCGCATGATTACTTCCCAAGTAGTAGCGCAGAGCATCGTTTCCATTGTCCGACTACTGCCGGCTATCGGTCTAGTTCGGTTCGGAATACCTTAAGACAGAGAACGAGTCACTTCGACTTGTGCATCCAGCGACACTTCATTTTCGAGGTTCATCCGTACCTCCTTCCATCTCGTCCAGATCCACAATTTACCGTCGATGTTGCCGTTTTCGTCAAGCAAACCAGCTCGCTGGCCCAGCTCTTGGCATCGGCAAAGAGATATGACGATAGCTCGACGCAAATTGTTATCTGTTCGTAATACCACACCCTGGCTAGGCGTATGTGTACCATAGCACTTCTTGCGATGTAATACCGCTCGAACTTCTTTTTCGCTCGCTAGAGATCCGAACATCCTCTTATAGCACGCCTCCTCGAAGGTTGGCCACCCTGTTCCTTCGTCTCCCGTTGGCAAAACTCCCGTCGCCCCATCTCCACATAGCATTCGAAGATACTCAGCCGAAATGGGTGGCCCCGCCGCAGTTGCTTCTGAAGGCGGTATGCAAGGCTTTGCGCACTTGATCGATTCCTCGAAGCCATGGTGGAAAAACCGGCGGATATTGGCTCTCAACGGCTGGATTTTCCTTCTGTACGTTCAAATATCTTCGTGCGGTCTGTATCATCTTGATCACTGCTTACCTCTTGTGCAGCCTGATAACGTCTATGACTAATGGATACGATGGTATTGTCTTGCGAAATTATTATGGATTAATGCCATACTGATCTCAGGAAACGATGTGCAGGGAGTATGATGAGTAAGCGTTTTGTTCTGCAGCTGATTGCTCCATGACGAATACCGTTTTTTCCATAGATGGCTTGCAGTCTCTGACTCAGTGGAAGGCAGCGTTCAACAATCCAACGAACGGCATGGTAAGTAATATACTTGTCATGGACCAAATCGATCAATGTCTCACCATCCACACATGTCAGCTGGGGCTGTTGAATGCCATTCAGAACATTGGCTGCTTGGCCGCGTACCCCTTTTCTCCCTATGTATCCGATGGTTTCGGCAGACGTACCGCAGTCGCCCTCGGTGCTTTCATCATGTGTGCTGCGACTGTCCTGCAGACTGCCTCAAACTCAGTCGGCATGTTTATTGGTGCTCGGTGAGCCAACTTTGTCACTGCTCTGCATGTATCGTCCTGACGAAGAATGCAATAGCTTTCTCATAGGTTTCGGGTTGACCTTCGCAGCTTCTGCAGCGCCGGTACTCGTGACTGAGCTCGCGTACCCCGCGCAACGGGGACCTGTGACATCGCTTTACAACACTCTATGGTACGTACTCGCGCGACTTATTCGTATGAAGTAACATACTTATGAACTTTCCAGGTTCCTTGGAAGTATCGTGTAAGGCCTGATTGACACTATAGTGTGTCATTGCTGATATATTGATAACCATTCCAGTGCTGCTTGGACGGTGAGGGTTCTACATTGAAGTATAGCCGCATAGTCTATCTGCTAATATACTGTCCTTGTAGACTTTTGGTACATTCAACATTCCAGACAGCTGGTCCTGGCGCATACCTTCTGCTCTGCAAGCCTTGCCGTCAGTCCTCCAAGTATTCCTCATTTGGATGGTTCCAGAGTCTCCTCGTTGGTTGTGCTCCAAGGGCAGGTGTGTACACCTACGTGTATTGTGTGCGCTTGCTCTGACAGTCATTGCAGGGAGGAGGAAGCGCTGAATATTTTAGCGTACTACCACGGTAACGGCGACAGGTACTCTGCTTATCCTTGAGGCAGAGGGCAACGCTAACACGAAGCTCATGATAGGAATCACCCACTTGTCGAGTATGAGTTTGAAGAGATTCGCACGGCCATTGCTAGAGACAAAGAGTCTGCGGCTGTTGGCTGGATGACGTTGGTCAAGACCCCAGGGAACCGACGCAGGTTGCGCATCATGATTGCCATTGCTTTCTTCTCACAGTGGTCCGGCAACAACTTGATGTGAGATCTACTAGAACCTTATTTGCATTCTCTTACTAACTTACGCTATATAGTTCCTATTGTACGTTGGCTCCGCTTTGTTGTACGGATATACTAACTGTGCACTCTAGACATGAACAAGACCCTCACCGCCATAGGAAGTACGTTGTTTCTGGATGATATACTGCTCTACTCGTTATTAATCTTGGCTCCAGTTACCAGTCCTACCACTCAGCTTCTGATCGTGAGTAACTTTGGTAACTTGCGCGGAGATGATCTTGGCTGATATACGGCCTTAGAACGGACTTCTCAACATATGGAATCTCATCATGGCGACCATAGGTGGTCTCCTTTGTGATCGTGCTGGACGCAGACCCTTGTTCATAATATCCACTGTCGGTGAGTGTTTACAAGCTGCTGCGTTATCAACGTGGCTAAGTCGAGCCTGTTTAGGTATGTTCGTGTTTTGGGTGTTGCAAACTGTATGTTTTTCCCTGTACTCGGTGCATGGGAATCTTGCAGCAGCGCATACGTTCATCGCCATGATCTGTACGTGCACTGATTCCTGGCGAATTCATACTGATTCAATCCATGTAATTTCGTAGTCTTGTACTATGCATTCTGTGAGTACAACCCTTTCAGTCTTGAGAGATGACATATCTGACCGTGCTGTCTCATAGACGACGTACGTCTCATATCCTCGTGACTGCAATTGCAACCTCACGATACTATCTTCAGATCGCGTTCACGCCACTGATTGTTATGTGGGTGTTGCATCAACCTTGCCTTGCCACCATGGCTGACCACGCATTAGCTACAACATTGAAATCTTGCCTTTCGCTATTCGAGCGAAAGGGTTTACCGTTTTCAGTTTCTCTGTCACACTCTCCCTCATCTTCAACCAGTAGGTACTCGACTTTCTTTTGTTGATGTTATCAATCTTACTGAGGACCGTTAGGTACATAAACCCGATTGCATTGGCTGCGTGAGTGCACACGCCCTGTGTCGTTATGTCTCGTCACTGATTTTGTGGATACAGTCTCGGCTGGAAATACTACGCGAGTCTTCAAATTCGGTGCTCTAGGATTGCTCTAATACTCACCCATTCAATTTGCAGCTCGTCTATGTTTGCTGGCTAGCATTCGAAGTTGTATTCATCTTCCGCTATCTCGTCGAGACCAAGGGCGTAAGTCGCACATCCGATAATAGCTTGCCCTCATACTTCATACTAACCGAATCATGCTAGCTCACTTTGGAAGAGACCTCGGCGTAAGTTGGTTGTTGATACCAAGTGAAAAGGCACGTTAATCACCATTCCTCCAATCACCACTCATCAGGTTGTTCGATGGCCCCGAAGTTGCTGCACAAATCGCAGAAGACGCGGCGCGAGAAATCGCTATTGGCGCTTCTGACGCACACTCGGATTCGGAGAAGGACAAAGGCTCTGAGAACATCATCGAAGAAGTCAAATTCTAGACAGATTCGCGTCGTCGTTGCTGGACTATGGTACGTTTCACTTTCCCCACCTTTGGAGCACATTATCAAGCTGGACGTGTCAGCTCTAGCTACGGAAGGTCTCGGATTTCTGCACAAAGTTTCCCTTTTGCGTGTGCTATTACCGCAAAATTCTGTACTAAATCACCCTCAACAAACAAGCCCGTTCCTTTTCTTCTGTACAAACCCTGTAGAATATACTTTTCTCGATGCAACGCGTCGTGCCGTTCTTGTTTTTACTCTGACGTAGTGTTCGTCGTGCTCCTCAGAGCTTTAAGCCACGCTATCGAGCACCACCGCTCGACTGCGAAACGAAATAAGTAGCCGCGTGGACCGTGTCACTCGTGCTCATGCTAATGCGTATAATATACCAACCTACACTATTGCATTCATTGCGCATCAAAAACGAACGTCTGCGAACACCAACTACTCCCCACACTTGGACTCCTAGGCAGCGACGACAATCTCCTCGCCACCAGCATCACTCTCAGACGACTCAACTTTCTGGTCCCACAGCGGCTCGATTCTGCGGGCAAGATCTCGTAAAGTGCTTGAATAACGTCGTCGCTGAATATCGAGGTATCGGCGTCGACCGTCTTTGCCCACGTGGTAAATTCTTCGTCGCCGGTGTCTTGAGTGACGGCGACAGCTTCGAAAGATGTGACCAGGGAGAGACATCGTTTCGCTATGTCGATATCTTTCGCAGAGGGGACCTTCGGGACGACCTTTGCATCTTTTGGCTTGTCTTCATGGTCATCCGCGTCCGACGTTTCTCGTTTGACCTTCGTAACGACCTGCTCCCCATCCTTCACTTCATCATCTCTAGCCTCTGGAGCTCCTTTCGTGTTGTCGCCAATCTCAGTCTTCGCCCCGTCCACGTCCACCACCTTCGCAGAATCATCAGGAACAGAGGAATCGGGGGCATCGTCCTTTTCGGGGGATCCATAGCCAGCCAAAGGATCCACTTCGATTTTGCTGCGCAAGCTACCAGCCACGTAAAACCTGAGCACCGAGAGCCCCTCCTGGAGAGACTCCGCAAACTTGGGATCCTTGAGCTCCTCGATAGCTTTCAAAACCAAAAGGTATGTCTTCGTCACGTGAGGTCGCACGAATTTATCCCACGAGTTGTCCTCCTCCTCTGGTGATATGACGAGTTGCCATTGGTGGACGAAGCAAATGAGGCGCAAGATTAGACGGCGATCGAACGGGGTCGAGCTGACGAAGGCATCGATGAACAGCCGAGAGGCAGACTTGAGCTCGTCTTCGTCATCCTGAGACTGGCCGGTGGTGTAGCGGAGGTAAATGGAAGTGTTCTTCTGCTGGAACAGTAAACGGCGCGTGAGCTTGACGAGTTGTGCGTGTAGGTCGGTGTACTCCGGTTGGCCTGGCGGTAGAGCGTTGTCGACGTACAACAGCACCTCCACGATATCTACCAAACTTGCAAACCGAAACATGGAGGGGCTTATGTCGTTGGTTAGGCGCTTGTGAAGCAGCAGTGCGATTGCATGCGGACAGCCTGGCGGGATGTTCGATATGTGAGCCTTGAGTAAGGGAAGGAAGCTGGCGTCGTGTTTCGATTCGTTGGCCTGACGGTTGCAGAAACATTGTCGGAGAAGGGCTGAGAGACATGGTGCGACATCTCTAGTCTTGAGCAATTCGCAGGCTCCTGAAAGTCTGCTGAGGATATAGGCAAATTCGCCGGTGAAGACTTGGGAAGTCTGGTCACCGAGGAGCAAGAGGACGAGGTCAAGGAATTCGTCGGCGCGATCCTCGTTCATCAGTTTGACCAAGAGCACGTTTGCCCTTGGTGGAATGGGATGAGATGAATCAGCCAAGATGAAGCGAAGGGCTTCTTTCATCCAAGAGGACCATTCAATCGCCTTGGTGTCATTCCCTCCCGTCTGTGCACGTATATCCTCCAGAAGAAGATCTCCTATATTCTCAACGATAGTCGTGTGGGCGGATTTAGGGAGAGAGCGCAGGCTCATTGCGGCCACAGGGGCTGTAGCGGTCTTGCTATAACTCTGTGCTTGCCAGCGTGAGGTAGGATAAGCGCTCACGATAATCTTCTTGACAAAGCCGAGGAGGGCTTCAGGCGTCGCTCCTGTTTCTTTCAGCGCATCCCACAGGATGTTCAGGACATGGTCCTCGCGACAACACAACCGGAGTAGATTGGTACCAACATGTCGATGTCCGCATCCTCGCATTTCGCGGCCCTGGCTTGTTTCATAACAATGCTCTCCCATGTGTAATCCACCTTGACAGCAGGAGGAACTTGCCATACAAAGTAGCGCACCAACAAATGAAATGCCTGATGCCACCTGTGAGGGACTCTGTGAATAGCAGCCTGTAAGAACTTTGGGGTGATAAAACCGGCGGCGCGATGAGAAACACGAAAATAGAAGCCCAGCCGGCAACAAGCGACGTTGCAGCATAACCAGCTGCACGACTCGCTTTGACTGTAAGAAGGCAAAAGTCCAGCAAAGAACAGGGCCATGGAGATCTGTAAGAGGAGCGGCAAAAGTGCGACGAGTTCAAGAAGACCCCTTTTCGACCGTCGGGTGTACCTCGCATGAAGGTCGTCCTGAGGGGATGAGCTATGTGAGATGACGTAGGCAAACAACCACTGCTGGAGGAGAGACCTCAGAGATGCAGCGATGATGCTGACAGCCAAGCTTGTGGTCCACAAAGCGGCAACGTGAGTCGCTGTAGGTGAAGTCGTGGCGGCAGGGACAGAGACGGGTACGGCGGTAGTGTTGGCAGATTGTGAGCTGAGGAAGAAGCTCTGCGTTTGAGCCGAAATTTGGGTGAGCAGATCAATGGTCATGGCCCGTAATTTGGCTGTAGGTTTCGAAGGGAGTCGACGCGGAACACAGAGAGTATGGTGGAGAATAAACCGAACTGTGGCCACCCGTACGTGAATTTTAAGGCAGGCAGCTGCAGTGTGGCAGAAACGTACGAATAGTAGACAAGTGTTGACTTTTTCATGGCATTTTTGCACTTTGTCCTCATCCTCCTGGCGAACAAGGCGAGCGAGACTCGTCCAACTGAATTCGTCGTTGTCGGACGGGCGGAGCCGTGCGGGGATGGTGGCCTGATAACAATGGACAATCAGCGATCATGTAAGCACCACAGTAGCTGGGTAATACGTACTGAAGGTGCAGGAGGCGCAGGGGGTACCTCGCATTCTTTGGGCATCGCCGGCTACTGTGTAAGGAGGAAGTGGATGTGAGAACAAGATGCGAGTGACCTGCAGGCTTTATACGTACCGCGGTTCTGGAAACAGATGATTGAGGCGGGGCGCGTTAGTATCGCCTCGAGGTTGGAGAACATTCGACGTGACATACATGTACACGCATACGCCTGCCAGTGCACGCCTTCAAAGCGGTCTGTGGGATTCATATATGAGCATGGCGATGGCGGTCAGGAGTGAAATAATACTTGGTATGCGTGGTGTTCTGTTAGTATGCATCATGATGCACTGCTAGTGCCACCATGTCCGAGAGCTGGTACTTACCGGCGCTGCTTGACCAAAATCTGCCAAGTATCGCTATTGCTGTACATGCAAGAACAATACCAAGCCAACTTGACAAGTCCAACTCTCCACCAGCAGGATAATCTGAAGAGGAAGGACGAACGTACGTTCGATCTGAAGCTCACATTCAAGCCGGAACCTCCGATATTCTGACGGAATCTCCTCGCAACCCGTCCGCACCTACACACTTCAAACCCTCACACAACCCAGAATCCCTCACGAAGCCGTGGCCATCAATCCCTCCCGCAGACACCTGAAGCTTACTTACATCTCATCAGCCCTGCGCCAAAAAAACTCGAACGTCTTGGACGTTGGACAGCGAGGGAATGGCGGTGCGGCCGCGTTATGGCGGCAATCGACCACCTGTCTCTACGAGCCTCAAGAGTGATGCGTGTGAAGGCCACAAAGAGCGTAGTGTGCTGAGTAGCTGACGCGGAACCATGGAGTGGGGATTTGACGGTTTGAATACAAGAGGTTGAAACATTGAGGCAACCTGCAGACATACATATGGTGAGTAACACGCAATACGGTTGTTTCATCTTCGAGGCACCGCTGTACACAGGCGGTACCAGAATTTCGGGTCCAACGTAGAAAAATGCGCAGTTGCAGTGTGCTAACAGACCAAGCAGAACTGACCCGTAGTCCGTTAATGGGGTGGGTTAGGACACACTCCTTCTGTAATGAATTGGGCAAATACAATCTCATTTGAGTCAATCATGACCGCGACTTGAATGATGGCTGGTAAATCGTAACGAGGTTGTGGTGATAGATTCGTGCCATGTCGGGTAAGGGCCAGACGCACCTTTTCGAGGCGAACCTCGGTATACCTCAACTTCTGCGAGGCCTGGTTTCGAAGCCATACGACATACTAGTATCACTCTTCCGCATATTCGACTTCCATTGGCTGAGAATGGAGTTCAGGCAACTCAGATGCTGTCTGCGCCCTTTCATGTTCTTCAGCTGCAAGAGAAGAGAAGGTGGAGCGGAAGACAGGGCCATCGCCGTCACTTCGCACGAAGTGTAATCCATCCCATCGACTACTTCAACATTGAGTACCTTACCGCAACAAGAGCTGTGACAACTTACCCAACAGACCATAATCCCCGTAGGGTGGAGAACCGCTGCAGATCTGACGCAAGACTGGATGACGGTCGGTCACGAAAGACTTCCGCAAACGGTCCTGTCACTAAGTCGATCAGCTCCCTAATTGTGAGCTCGAAGTCGAGACTGATGACATCAATACTGGTGAGCGTATAGCTAGGGTATGTATACATAGAAAGTAGAACTCACTCGACTTGTATACTCCGTAGCACGTCCCAAACGGTCACGCCCATTGCGCTGTCTGCCTTGTTCCCATAGGTGTAATTGTTATAATGAAACCTCATTCGTCTCACAGTCGGAAATGTGGCAAAACTCCGAGATGCGACTGGGTGGGCAGCGATCCAGCTCTGCGAGGGAGCAGGAGCGTCGGCGTCCGTGTGTAAACGAGGATCCGTCATCGCCATATACCACGGAGGTAGTGCGTTGTCTGAGAACCGAATGTGTCGGAATATAGAGCTGCAGACAAGCACGGGTCTGTCTTCGCGTGTCCATTCTACGGCATGTTCATCGAATGCCGCGTCCCAGGCACCTTCCTCAGGATCCCAATCATAGAGGCGCATTGCGTTGGCTACGCGAGTAGCTACGAGCCTGTTAGAGTCGCTCAATGATGTAGACGTGTATAGTAGCTTACCGTTCCAATCCAAAAGGGTCCCTCCACAATGCGGATGAGAGCAAAATCCGTCCTTCACTATAGTCTCGAATGCAATCTCTTTCCATGAGGAGTCGGCTTTCAACCAGCCAATACCCGACAATGCACATACTCGGCGCCAAAAGGCAGCTTGTTCGCTGTTATTGCCATAGAAAGACGCGGTTGTGCGGCAGGTATTGTAGAAACAGACGTGAGTGCGCAAGTCGAATAACGGTATGAATTCTTTGACAATTAGAAGAAGTTCAGTGGGTAGGCGTGCCTCTGTGGTGGTCTTCTGTCGCTCTGACATGTTTGCTCGTACCAGTGCCATGGCCATAAACCGCTGAGTTGCTGGATGCGACGTGACATATGTAACTACACGTACTGTCACACTCGACCATCACCGTGTGAACGGTGCAGTCTTTTACGTAAGCATGTTTTGAAGCGCCGGCCAGGTGCTGCTACCACTGTCAGTGACTTGTTGTCTAGCTAGTCAATGCGTGTTAAAACATAATATAGTTTCCCACACCTTGTTCCAAGGACGTTTCAAGGTAGCAGAGTTCCCACAGTCTTGTTAAGGGAATTATGCAGCCGTATATGGTAACTCTAGTAGTGACCATCACATTAGCTGACACATACAGATATGGGCTGTGTAGACTAAGTAGTCTAGCACTATAGGAGTACTGCACATATATGTACGCCTGTGTTCTAGTAGCATAGGATATGACATGGAAAGCACATAGTACAATTGCAGAGGACGCCTAAAGCGTACGTCTGAGGCAAAGTACTAGCATGAGTCATTTACTCAATATGTACGCCTCTGGTACAAGTGCTGAGCCTAGTCATATACTGAGTCATGCACTTAGTAATACAGTAGAATAGCTGAAGTAGACATGTATGGTAGTTGCTTACATAAGTAGATACAGACATGTATATAAGCAGAGCTGCTGAAGCAGCAATAATAATAAGACTCATGCACTTAGTAATACAGTAGAATAGCTGAAGTAGACATGTATGGTAGTTGCTTACATAAGTAGATACAGACATGTATATAAGCAGAGCTGCTGAAGCAGCAATAATAATAAGACTCATCTTTGAAGCTTAACAGCCTCTACCCCTCGCACACCACTTCTACTTTGTTAATGCAGCATTCCGTAGGGTTGAAGGTACAATCTATGCTTCTTTCTTGTCATTTGCAAGCTCGTAACTCAATCCATCTTTTGTTGCAGTACCACATGCATTAAACATTTCCCAGACCATGTCGGCACACACTGTGCATTGGCTGTCAGAAATTTGAAACAGCCTCTAGATTCATTCAGATACTGTGCTGTAGGGTCCTTTGCAAATGCAGAGAATTTTGCAAATCCTCCTTCAGGCTCACTCACACAACAGTTTGCGTACCGGTAAAAGTATTGGTATATGCAGCTATTCACTACACAAATATATGTGTACTTTTTGTGATATTTGAAGGAGGGACACAGCCTACCGAGAGTTACCAGTGTGGTGTGAGCCATCTCTTGGGCCTATATCTGACCAGATCCAACCAGATCCCAAAGATGCTATTGGGCAGTGTTGTTTTTGCAGGGTTTTTTGATGCGTGCACGGGAGGGGGGCTCAAATTAAGGAATGCAATGTTATTGAGTAGCTACGGGAATACAATGTTTTTATATTATCTTTACAAACCGGATAAGACAAAAATGGAATGTCAAAGCAAGTAATCCGTGCAGAATGGCGAAGGCAGGCGGCGGGAACAAATGAATACAAACAAAAATGAGGCGGCAAACCTAAAATAACAACACTCCCCCTCAACGAGCAGAGCGTGGGAATAAACACGAGTTGCCTAGAAGTTGTACTCCAGCGTGTTGGTGTGAATGTGTGAACCAATTGTAGTGAGGGAGTCTGTAGCGACCATTGACCAAGCTGCAGGCAGAGTCGCCAAATTGAACTGAGTGGCGGGCTTTTCCTGCTCCTCACATTCGGTTCTGATGTGACCTCCCTTGCCACACTTGTGACAATGACTCCAGTGCAAAACACTGTTTCTTCGGCATAACACGAGTGGCTGCAAAAGCTTGGGAAGTGACTGTCACAGATTTTCAATGTTTCTACAAGACTTGCCTTACCAGGCAACGGTATTATTGGGAATATTTAGGCACTTATCCAGCGCTTGTCCGGTGTCTATTTAGGTGCTTAGCCAGCGCTTATCTGGTGCTTATCAGGCGCTTTGTCGCGGAGCGACTGCTGTTGTACTGCTAAACCCTACACCAGGGCAGAGAAGAGGGGGAGAGGAAGTGGAAGTGGATCTCCAACGACGACAACAAGGTCAAAGTCGATGATAAGCAGGCAAGCAGGCTCAGAGGCCGGATACTGGCAGTGCAAATGACGAAGTTAATAGCATGCTTATACTAGGTTACATTGAGTAACTCACCTGGCAGTGCAAATGACGAAGAGGTCAAGATGCAGAACCAGGGAGGGTAAGGGGTACTATATATACTGTGTCTGGGTGGTCTGTGCACCAGTTCCCACACTAGGGACTGGAGTAACTGTGGGACTGGAGTAACAATAGAACAAATAAGGAACCCGGGTAACTGTCAAGGACCTGAGTAACTGTCAAGGACCAGGGTACGTAGAACAATAGAGCTAGAACAATACAACAATAGAACAATAGGATAAGAACAATAGAACAATAAGACCTGGGGGAATCCCTGGGGAATCCCCATCAATGGAAGAGGAACAATAGAACAATAGCCTAGGTTGATCTGGAACCGCTCCAGACTGAGTCTAGGGTTTGGGTCTGGACTATTGATAAATAAGGCAGGATGTCACGTGACCCAGGTTAGGGTTAGGTCCGGTAACACTCCTAGCCGGAAAATAAGCGCTCTAGATAGGCGCCTAAGGCTGTAAACTGGTGACAATATTGGAAAAATCCGGTCTCTGTTGGACTATCCATGTCACGCTTATTCCAGCGCTTATTCTCAGTGCCTATCAATTGATGCGCTGATGTGCCTCCTGTCTCTGATGCGCTGATGCACTGATGCACTCCTTTCCTTATCTGTGTATCATATGATAGAACTCTCTGGAACCTTGTGGAACATGCTGGAACTATGATGTGACACGGAGACGAGGCTCGACGTGACAAACAGGGACACGAAGTGGATGACAACAAAGTGGTGGTGGTAGGCGTGAAGCTCAATACTCTCACCAGCTATAAACCTTATGCAGATGTCTAGCCCAGTAAAGACCAAGTTAGTATTGTGACTACCAGCTATGTAGTACAAGAGGGGGTTGCTTACCTAGCCCAGTAAAGACCAAGAGGTCCAGATGGGGAGCTAGGAGCGTACATGTAGCAGTATATATAGACTTCAGGGACCTGCGCACAGACCATGTTGAGGGCAGGCTTTGCAAGAAGCCGTGTGAACAAAGAACAAAAGAACTACCTAAAGGAGAACAATAGCTATTGTCTAGACCTTGCCAAGAACTCTACTTGTGAGACAATCTATCTAAAAGGAGACCAACTACTGTATTCCATTCCCACACCTGTGAGAACATCCTTCCATAAAGAGAACAATAAGGAAAGAACAAAAGGAGTCCATGTGGACATCATTTATGACATCAAACCCTAGCTATGGGCTGAGCCATGTGGTTGTAGCCATGTGGTCTTACTTAAGCTAAGTCACATGCCAGTGTGACGTAGTAGCAAGTAACGTGACCGTGTGGAGCGTCTAAGCCACGTGATACGGGCGCTTAATAGACGTGCAAAGGAGTTTGTGCAGAGAAGGTTGCAACTGAGCTGCAGCCCGGAGTTTTACAGATAAAAACAAGAGGTAAATTGCGAAAATTAAGGGCTAGTCGGGCTATCCACAACATTACCCCCCTCCTAAAATCGAGCGTCCTCGCAAAGCATCACTGTGCTGTGGTAATAGAGGTCTTCTACCCGTCTACAGGGATTCAGCAGAATTGCCCCGATTGTCTAGTCAGAAGGATGTTAGGAAGTTTCTCCCCTTCTGGTGTCGTTGACTCGACGTTACCCGTCAGTGTGATGTTCTTGAGATATCCAGACCAATGTGTTTGCCTTCATCCCAGCTAAGATCGTATGTAGATGGATAGATTGTGCGAAGGAAAGCAGGGTCGGTCTGGGTATTGAATTTCCGAAAGTGCGAGCGGAGATCCGCAAAGAGTGAAGCTTTGATGACCCGGGGTGCTCCGGGGTTTGCTTTGTAGAAGTCGTCAATCGCTTCTTGGCTATTCTCGAGGTTTTCTACTGGTTCACAGCTATTGTGTCCGTCTGAATACCCTTCCCATTTGACAAGGAATTGCAATTTCTTCCAGCGTCCATGTAGTCTGCTGTCTAGCACCTTCTTGACAACGTACTGCTCTTCTCCTTCTATGACTATAGGATCAGGAGGTGGAGGTACGTCTTTGCCATTGTTGTGCCAGGGACTTAGACGGTTGATGTGGAAGACGGGGTGGATTCGGAGATAGCTGGGTAGATCAAGCTTGTAGTCAAGATTGCCGATACGTTCGATGACCTTGTACGGGCCGAGTTGTCGAGGGCCAAGTTTAGGGGTAGCCTGGTGGATCTGGACGTTCTTAGTGTTCAGCCAAACCATGTTGCCCACCTGGAAGACGCGTGGAGATCGCTTCTCAGATTCGTAGAGTTGCTTCATGTTTTCTTTGCTTAGACAAAGAGCTGCTTCAGTTTCTTTGCGTACTCGAGCCATATTGTCAAGACGCTCATCGAGTGACGGGATATTGCTTTGCTTGCAGACTGGTATGGTGAAGCCGGGGCGATATCCGTAGATGACTTCAAATGGTGTTTGTGAGTTACCCGCATGTACTCGCGAGTTGAGTGCAAACTCAGCCGCCGGCAGATGATCGACCCAGTCGTCTTGTCGTTGCTGACAGAATAGACGTAAGTACTGTTCAATGTCCTGGTTTTTGCATTCAACTTTGCCATTTCCTTGCGGATGATAGGCGGTGTAAAACCAGTCTCTATGCCTAGGCGGTGATAGAGCGCACGCATGAAGCGCGCTGCAAACTGGGGTCCTCGGTCAGAGAACACCTTCTTGGGAATGCCGTGAAGTCGGAATACTTTTTTGTAGTGTAGATCGGCAATCCCCTCAGCGTTAACCTTAGTGGTACTAGGGATGATGTGCGTTTGATTGGAGTAATGGTCAACGTAGACCGCGATTGAATTGAATCCCTTAGAGGGTGGCAGCTGAGTGATGAGATCTACTCCGACATGTTCCCAAGGTCTGGCCGGAGTTTCCTGAGGCTGTAGTACTGCTTCAGGGTACGGAGCTGACTTGTAGCGTTGACAGCAATCACAGCCTAGTACGTAGGTCTCTACGAAGGCATTCATCTTCAGCCACCAATAGTGTCGTGAGACTAGCTCTATGGTGCCGTGTTTGCCCTGGATGACCAGCCGCGGGTGTGTCATGGCAAGATTTGACTATTTCGTAACAGAGCTCTTTGTTATTAGGGATATAGAGTTTTCCCTTGTAATAGATGAGTCCGTCACTCTCTTCCCATTCGAGTAAACCGCCGACAAGTTTGCGAGGACCCTTCTTTCGAAGGGTAGCAAAAGCTTGTGCGACTTCTGCTTCTTGTTCTGTGCATTCTCGGATCTTTGATTCGAGCGGAGAAGCAGTGGCAAGCGCACTGGTAGCGAGGATGCGGAAATGTTCCGGTTTCAGTACCACCTGATCCTTGTTGTCTTCTTCGTCCGTGACAGCGTGTGAGTGAAGACGAGAGAGAGGATCAGTGTGTATCATGGTACTACCGGGCTTGTGTACCAACACGAAGTCAAAGTCAGCCAAGAGTAATGACCAACGTGCTTGACGTCGAGTGAGGTGTTGCGCAGTCTTCCAGTACTGCAGGTTTGCGTGATCTGTCCAGATCTCAAACGGTTCCTTGAGCCCCTCAAGGTAGTGTTGCCAATCTTTGAGAGCCTCAGTGATGGCTAACATCTCCCGATCAAAGATTTCGTAGTTACGCTCGGCTTCAGTCATAGATGCGGACCGGTAGGCGATAGGGTGGTAGAATCCATCTTCCTTGATTTCTGGGAGATGATTTCACCAGTCGCATAGCCCGAGGCATCGACTTCTAGACGTGTAGGGAGTTCAGGGTCCCAGACTGCCAAGATAGGCTTAGTGGTAAAGGCCTTCTTTAGCAACGTGAAGGCAGTCTGTTGTGCTGGACCCCAGACGAACGCTACGTCCTTTTAGTAGGTCGTGTAGAGGCCGCGCGTGCGTTGAGAATCCTGAATGAAGCGTCGGTAGAAGTTGGCAAACCCTATGAACCTCTAACTTCTTTGAGGTTCTTGGGTGTGGGCCACGTAGAAACTGCTTGGACTTTGACAGGGTCCATAGCTACTTGCCGCGCGAATGATCAACCCGAGGTACTCAATCTCAGATTTCTCAAACTGCACTTTTCCGGCCAAGATACAGATTGTGTTGCTGAAGTCGCTCGAGGACTTCATGTACAACCTTGCAATGCTCGTCAGGTTGTTGCTCCAATTAAGATGTCATCTAGATAGACAGCCACCTTGCCCTTGGCGACGAGGTCGGCGAAGATGTTGTCCATCAGAGCTTGGAAGGTAACGGGTGAGTTGTGAGCCGAAGAACATGACTTCAGGTTCAAAGTCCTCGGTTGGTAACAAAGCCGCTTTGTACTCATCTCCTTCTTTGATGCGGACATTGTGATATCCCCAACAAACATCGAATTTGGTGAAGATCTTTGCACCCTTGAGCTTGTTGATAATGTCGGTAGCAAGCGGTAGTGGGTAACGTTCTGTACAGTGATGTCGTTGAGTTTTGGTAGTCCTGAATAAGTCGGAGTTTGTTGTCCTTCTTTTTGATGAAGAAGACTGGAGAAGCCATCGGAGACTTAGAAGGCGTGATGTAACCTTTTGTAGGTTCTCCTGAATGAACTTGTCAAGCTCGGCTTGTTCGTTCAGGGGCATAGGATAAACTTTCGATTTGTGGTCTCAGGAGCGTCTGGTTTGAGATCAATCGAATGGTCCCAGGGCTGATGCTGGGGTAGCCGATTAGACTCTTCCTCAGAGAAGACTTTAGCGTGTCTGTGGTACTCTGATGGAACGATGTCTTCGAAGGAGCGCTGAGCTTTAGCTTCGTTTGCTTCGGCAGCAAGCTTAGTAGAGTAGGTGAAGCCGGCCATACACCAGACTTCGTCAGTGGTGTCTTGGATAATCCGGCTTTGACCCACTGTCTACGTTCTTTGCGGTTACCGTCAACCTTCTGGAAAGGTTCATCAGGAGATTCTTCCGAGCCGCTCGGAATAGTCATTTCTCCTTTTTCCCAGTTAACGGTAGGGTTTACGCGCTTGAGCCATGGTAGCCCAAGAATGACGTCTTCTGGACCTAAGTCCGTGACGAGAAACTCTGCCTTTTCCGTGTGGTCTCCGACTGTGAGTGTAAGGCGAACGAAGTGCGTTAATCCGCCAGCTTTATTCTTAGTTCCGTCAATTTATGCAATGAGATGACCCTTTCGAGCGGGTGCTGAATAATCTTATGCTTCTTGACGAACTGGTGACTGATGAATAAAGCCGTAGCTCCTGAATCGATCATAGCAGGAACGCGAATGCTTCTATTCAGACCTTTAACTAGTACATGTACACGGAAATGAGATGACAACCGATCTAGCGACGATATAGTACACGAGGAGATAGTAGACGAGGGGCAGGGGATAGACTTTGTACACGAAGACGACGAGGCAGAAGACGAGAGGAATGAGGACGGGGTATCAGAGGGACTCGCAGCTGCGGCTGTGTCACGAGTCCTTTTCAAAAAACCGCGTTGATTTTGGCCGCCATTTCGTCCATTTGCTTCTTCTGAAGCTCCAGCATGTCCTTGAGGGCAGCAATTTTAGCATCCTTGTCGTCGGACGCGTCTTGCTTTGTTGTGGCGGCAGTCGACGAGGTCGACGAGGTGGCCGCAACTTTTTGTCCTTTAGGGACGCCTTGAAGCCTTTTCAGGCAAACGGACCCCCAGTGACCGGTACCTCCGCAGTGGTTGCAAACCGGGTCCTCTGGGTGCTTAGAGTCCCTTTTCTTGTGGCTCTCAGAACCACAAACCGAGCAGCGCTTGCTCATCTCCTTCTTCCATTTCTGGAAGATCTCCTGTTTGCCTAGCCCCGCAAAGAGCGCATCAAACGAGGCGGAGAAACGAGAGGCGTCGATCTCCATCGCATTGGGATCACGGAACGCTTGCTGGTGGGACTTGCCATGTCCCGAGGAACTGTCCACCATGACTTTCCCAGTGCTGTTGCGTAGATCCGCTAGCTGAGCGTCTACTGCTCTGCACTGGTCCTTCAGTGCATCGTAAGTTGTAGCACGGGTCTGGAAGTAAGAGACACGCTGAAGGTATTCCGTACTCAAGCTCGACTTGAGACGGTCGAAAAGGTCCTGCTGGCTCCAGCCAGTGCGAGGGGCCCAGGTCTCGAACTCCGAGATGTGGGCGGCAAACGTCTTGTTGCCCTGCCTCATGCCGGCAACCTTGGTTTTGGCCTCCATGACCGCGTCAATAGGCTCAAACTTTGCCTTGAAGGCCTCAATGAAGATGTCCCAGCTGTTGCCAAACACTGGTTTGCTGCTGGCCAGCTCCTCAATGTGAGGGCGAGCCCAGTCTGCGGCGTTGTCCTGCATGAATGACAGGGCGCTGGTGATGAGTTTGTGAGGATCGAAGATCCTCGCGCCATTGTTGTCCAGCCGGACTTTGCCTTGGGCATCCTGCTGGAAGAACACTTTGCCTTGATTTTGCGCCCAGACTATGAACACGTGGCGGAAGAGCCTGGCCTCTGACAATGTTTTTCCCTTGAAGGAAACTGGCTTTTCCACGATACTCCGTTCCCGGGAGGTTTGAGTGGACACAGCGGCTGCCGTTGATTGTGCTGTAGTTAGGGTGGCCACTTGGTCGGTCAGTTCAGCCATTTTCTGCGTCAGAATTTCAAACATATTTAGGATATCCTGACCACTCAGGTTGGGCGTGGGGTTAGGAGCAGGAGTGTCCTCGGGGGCGGTGTGCTGAGTAGGGTCCATGTCTTCTTTTGTGATGAGTCAACAATTTTCTACAGAGGGCAATTGGTAGGTTCCGGTGTAATACTCGTGTTCGATAGCTTCAGTTGGGTCTAACTGATTTAATCAATCAGGGCACGGTTGATTTTCACACTCGTAGAATGATCCTTCGTTGGCTCGGAAGTGGTCGTCTGTGACTGCAATAGGATCGAAGAAATGGATACAATTATTGCAAATCAGGCTTTCTGAAGACGTGGCAGGCAAAACTTTTGGACTATCTAATCCAGTCGAAGTAGCTATCTCTATTAACTACGTTGAGTTGGGCAAGAACTTTGCTATAGTTTTGCGAAGCTGCTTAAACGAAATCTTCCCAATTGCTTTGCAACCCCAGTCTAGGAGTTGCCACTCGCGGTCGCTGTGACGGGTGCGAGCTCGTCAAGTCGGTTGAGGAAGCGATTGACCTTGTTGACGAGGTGGAGTAGCGCGCGACGATGGTCGGGGTCTGCGCAGTTGAGAAGTTCTTGTAGCTCTGTGAGAGCTTGTAGGCGGGTGCGAACCGCGGTGAGTTTCGGCCTGAAGATGCCGACGAGGTCAACCGGTGATAGCTTCTTGAAGTCTATCAACACCGGTTTGGGTGCAGCGGGAGCAGGAGTGGGCGGGGGAAGCTTAGCGAGCCGCTCCGAGAGAGTTGGCTTGTGGGTTCGCTGCTCAGCTAGAGTGCGAGCACGTTCTTCAGCGGCGCGTTCTCCGTATGCTCTGGCAGAAGCGCGAAGTTGTTTGTTTTCCTCGTAAGAGGGGACGGTGAGGGTGATGCCTTTGACAGGCGGCTTCTTGGACACGTACTTCGCGACAGTGACCAGGTCTTTGTCAGACCAACGATGAGGTTGACCGCTCTTACGCTTTTCAGCGAGAGCGTCAAGGAATGATGATGGAAGAGACCTCTTGAGCTGAGGCTCAGTGGTAGGGAGGGTCTTGTTGAAACGGGGGCGCGTGTCTTTAGGCACTAAACAACGCGTAGGGGGTGAAAACGGACGACGTAAGTGTAGCTCAACGGTATGGAGAGACCGGAGACGTACTCGTCAAACAGGAATAAACTTTTTTTAAACGGTGGGAATGGGGGAACCCAGGGTTTCACAACGATCTCGACCTAATGACACGGAGACAAGGCTCGACGTGACAGACAGGGACACAAAGTGGATATCGACGAGGAGGTGGTGGCAGGCGTGTAGCACAGTGCTCTCACCAGCTATCAGACTTTATACAAGTTGTCTAGCCCAGTAAAGACCAAGAGGTCGAGATGGGGGGCTAGGAGCGTACATGCAGCAGTATATATAGACTTCAGGGACCTGCGCACAGACCATGTTGAGGGCAGGCTTTGCAAGAAGCCGTGTGAACGAAGAACAAAAGAACTACCTAAAAGAGAACAATAGCTATTGTCTAGTCCTTGCCAAGAACTCTACCCGTGAGAGAATCTATCTAAAAGGAGCCCAACTATTGTATTCCATTCCCACACCTGTGAGAACATCCTTCCATAAAGAGAACAATAGGGAAAGAACAATAAGGAGCCCATGTGGATGGTATCTATGACGTCAAACCCTAGCTATGGGCTGAGCCATGTGTCTGTAGCCATGTGGTCTTACTTAAGCTAAGTCATATGCTAGTGTGACGTAGTAGCAAGTAATGTGACCGTGTGGAGCGTCTAAGCCACGTGATACGGGCGCTTAATAGACGTGCAAAGGAGTTTTATGCATGAAAGGTTGCAACTGAGCTGCAGCCCGGAGTTTTACAGATAAAAACAAGAGGTAAATTGCGAAAATTAAGGGCTAGTCAGGCCATCCATGACAACTGCGCTGCAACCCTCTTTGCAGGATCGATGCGAGGCCCTGGAGTTGATGTTCGCAAAGTGAAGTGGTACGAAGTACTCGAAGCACTAAGACATTACAAGATATGGCTGTTCTGCGCCATGGGGTCTGCTATCTATGAGACCAACAGTGGTGTGACGGCGTTTGGTTCACTGATCGTGAAGGTGAGGTAGTATCCCCTCGCGCTGACTTCTTGAACCACACTTAATGTAACGCGCATTTACATTACAGTCTTTTGTGTTGATGTGATGCCCAACCCCGTGGTACGTTGTGCTTCACCCACTAGTCTGATTACCTACTCATCGATAGCCTCTTTGCCCGCCACTCTATTTTCACGCCTCATTGACGGCTTTTGTGTCCTGCTCACGTCGTACCATCTCAAAACACCGCGGTACGTTCCGCGTGTTCTGTTCACGTTGTACCTCAAAACGCCGCGGTACGTCCTGCTGACATTTTCTATCCGTTCTCTACTCAAAACACCCCCGTTCTAATTGCAATGTTCTACCTTTCTCTACACTCATTGTTCCTCATCTTGCCGCTCATCTTTCCCTACTACCATCCAATGGTTCATCAGCAAGGTAAGCTACATTGGCCTATGACAGTATCCCCATCCATACCGATCCTTTGTTGACTGAATAGCGCTGGCCCAAGATTGGGCCTTTCCGAGTTGACACAATCTCGCTTCCTATCATTTACTCTGTAGGTCTTCTCCGACACAATCGACTTTCGACATCACTAACGCCCGGACTTTTTTCCTTCCTAGTACACCGCCTTCCTTCCCATGCATCAAGCGTCGTCGTACGCATGCGTTAACTTAGATGTCGCGCATGCATCACGCGTACGATCCTCACGAGTACTAGGTATATATACTTGGGCTTTGCATTAGTATTACAGGTCATGAACTCGAAGTAATATATGTATACTGTACATGCATGGTCAGCTCGCGCGTGGTGTGCAATGGCATAGTGGCCAAAAATCAATTAAATTCTGAATATTAATATACTGCCCGATTATAATTATCAAAAATAAAGGCGTGCTACTGTGATTACGGAGCACCTCGAAGTGTTCACCATGTGCTTCGTCATGCTCCAGAGCGCCCCAAACCTCAGTGTGCGTGCTCCAGAGCGCTCCGTATCAGGGGGAACGCCCCGATGCTCCAATGTCTCCTGAGCGTCCATGGACACCCGGAGACATTGTAATTTTCCCTGATGTTTCAACAAATGGCTTATTCTACGCCCTCCATGTTACGAACTATGCGGGACAGTCCGTCCACTACATCGAGAATTGGAGGATCTGGCTCATGTGGTCATGACGCTTTGTATCAAGTTCGGCTGTTGTCTGTATTGCGCAGCGGTGCGTCCCATTACTGCTAAGGTGGGAGCTACGGCTTACGATGGGTTGCGTAGGCGACCCTGCTCAAATTCACCCGTTTCTCACAGAGATAGGCCGTGACAGGCGCAGCTCCGGAGAGAACCCCACCGACCTAGGAGCAGCGGCATTGCACCTTGCCATTCGATGTGCATCATGTGCGCCCACCTCGTCGTCTATATGTTTGCTCCGTTGACAGCCTTCGCAGATGATACTGTTGCTTTGCTACTGGGGCACAGGTCTATATCTCCCAACGCAATCTATCCTGAGGGGTCGGGAACGACTGCGCTGCATCTTGCAGCATCCCTACCTCGAATGGACGTCTTGACGTTGCTGCTGGAGCAAGATGATATCGACGACACTATCCGAGATGGTCAAGGCAAGACATGCTTGGAGGTCGCAAAGGGGAGGGATGCTGCACGGGCTATTAAGGGTGTGTTTTTGTGCTAACATATGGGAAGCAGTCGATGTTGATCATGATGACAGAGTCCCGAGCTCATCTCAACGCTACATATCAATCGCTCCTGCGAGTATATGCGAACTCTCCTCTGAATGAACGTCCTCCAGAAGCTCTCGTCCATTTCCTCTCCTCCCCACGAGTTAAGTCAGTTGATCTGTCTTTCTGGGACGAGACGCAAGGCACTACCTTGTTACACGAGGCCGCGAAGCGCAAAGACCTGCGCATAGTTGAGATGGCGGTGCGTGCTGGAGCAGACGTCTTTGCTCGCGATCGCAAAGGCCGGATGGTAGCCGACGGACAGAGCAAAGACGATCGAGTGAAAGTATTTTTACGCCAATGTGGGTCTGTCGTTTGTGTGGCCCTTTCTTGTTGCTCATATCCGTGCAGTTGCAAACCAAGACCCGTCACTCCTCGAGCCACAAACTTCCACAGAACCTCCTGAAATGCGAGGCTATCTCAATAAATACACCAATGTTGCTAAAGGTTACAGTACTCGATGGTTTGTGCTCAAAGATGGCATCCTTTCATGTAAGCTTTCTGTGATCTCCCAATTCCGGCTTGCTAACCTCTTCAAGACTTCCACCGTCAAGAGGATGAGCAGGTCGCGTCTCGTGGTTCGATAGCTATGAAGACCGCCGTTCTCAAATCAACCCCAGGAAGCGGGGGACTGCGCTTTGAGGTGCAGACTGCGCCAAGCCGCAGTAGTAGCGTCCAGAAATGGTATGTGAAGGCGAACCATCCAGTAGAAGCCTCCCGTTGGATCCAAGCTCTCACAAAGAGCATTCAGTGGGCTCACCGAGAGGCAGCGCGGCCCAGTGTCGATACCCTTAGCGAGGTTTCGAGCGTTTTGACTCCATCCGTTCGGACCAAACTTTCGAGCACGCACAACCGTAAAAGAAGCGGCAAAGAGTCGGCACCGAGTTCGATCGCCGGTGATGAAACTCAAGGCGATATCAGTCCCAAGGAGGCCAGCAACGACGGACACAACGAAGATGGAACCAACGTGGACAAGTCTTCTTCCTCAGTTGCAGAGTCAGAACACTACCCCCCTCATCATTTGTCGTTCGAACTACACGCGAACTCAACGACAGCCCAGTTGGATTTGACCGCCGAGATGCTGAAAGGGGTCTCAGTGACTGCAGCTGGCGCAGACGCGAAGTCTGCAGTGGAACACTCGCTTAATTCCGTGCAAGGAATGCTTCATGAGTACGTGGCAATGGTCCGGGAGCGAGACGAGTGGTGGAAAGAGAAGCTGGAGCGCGAGCGTGAAAGGCAAAATGTTTGGGAGGAGAGTTTGCAGGCGGTTGTCAGAGAGGGAGATTTGATGGAGAAAGAACTGCGCAGCAAGTCCCGTAGGCGCAGCAGAATGATGACGGATAGTGGAAGTTTCTTGACAGCGTCGGAAATGGGCACTTTGAAGGGAAGGCCGTCAACTTTGCCAATCTCGTCTCCTCCCCCAGTCGTAGAATCTCCCGAGCCTACGCCGACTCCTGCCGGTCTTCATTCCTCAGTTCTCGTTGCACCTGTCCCAGCGACTCCCGCGGTTCTTCCAGCTACTTTGTCGTCTTTGCAAAGCGAGGAACTAGTGACCACGCCGACAGAGTCAAACATGACGATATCACGCAGGGCTTCTGTACGACGCCAGCTTACTGCTTCGTCCCCCCCTCTCCGACCTTTCTCGCTCATCATGGCTGCTTCAGTGCCGGATGGCGCGGAGGATGACCAGGCGATTGACACAGATGAAGAAGACGAGTTCTTCGACGCTATCGAGTCTAATGCGCTTCCGAACCTCTCCGTCGCCGATTCCCTCGTCGGAAAGACAGTGCTCGAGTTGCCTCAGTTTATTGATTCGTCGCAGTTCGGGGGTTACGCGCATCTTCGCGCGCGGTTGGCCATCACGAGCGATGACAGACCGCCGATGAGTCTGTGGGCTGTCTTGAAGAACAGCATTGGCAAAGACCTGACAAAGATCTCGTTCCCTGTGTTCTTTAATGAACCAACGAGTATGTTGCAGCGGATGGTAAGAAGACGTTATAATGATATAAAGCAGGTCTCATGATTCGTTTGCTCCCGCAGGCAGAAGACATGGAGTTCTCCGAGTGTCGTGCGTTCAGTCTCAATGCAGATCTTCTACCTCTCTGACCATTCTCAACAGTCGACGCTGCAGCTGCAGAAAAAGATCCTCATCGGCGCATAGCCTACGTCGCAGCTTTTGCTATGTCCAACTACTCGTCAACAATAGGTCGCATCGCCAAGCCTTTCAACCCTATGCTTGTATGTTGCATCAACATCGTAACATTTATGATTGCGAGATTGACAGGCGACCAATTGGCAGAGCGAGACATTCGAATACGTCCAAATGGACAAGCGATACCGGTACATGTCAGAGCAAGTCAGTCACCATCCGCCAATATCGGCTTGTTGGGCAGAATCGCCAGCATGGCGGTACTATGGTGAAGTGAGGCAATGATTCTATCGTGGGGAAGACCGACTGCTAACGTATATCTTCTTTAGGTTGATGCACAGAACAAGTTCATGGGGAAATCTTTTGAGATTCGACCGACTGGTGTTGCTCATGCGGAGCTTCAGCTGCCCACAGAATGGGCCCCGACTTATCCAAAGTCGCAGAACTCTGTCTTGCCTGGTAGAGTAGCAGAACATTACAGTTGGAAGAAGGTAACGACGAACATCTCTGGGTTCATACTCGGTTCGCCGACTATTGATCATTATGGGGATATGACGGTGAGTACATCAGGGTTCGACACCGCTTCCCATACTTGACAGGACATGACAGGTTGTCAATCATCGTACTGGAGACAAATGCGTGCTCACATTCAAGCCCCGTGGTTGGCGGGGCCGCGATGCCTTTGAGATCAGCGGTTTTGTCGCGGACAAGGAGGGCAACATTGCGTACGAAATTGCTGGTCGCTGGAACAGCCAATTAGTAGCGAGAGCTGTTGGCACGGGTGTTGGTTCCCTCCATCCAGACGTCGCAGTTAACACCGGAAGCTCCTCCGAATTCTTCCTACTGTGGCGCAATTCCGAGAAACCCCCGGCTCCGTTCAATCTCACGCCTTACGCAATCACTCTGAACGATTGCCCGGAAGAAACACTGAAACCATTCCTCTGTCCCACCGACTGCCGCTTGCGCCCCGACCAGCGCGCGTTCGAGCTGGGCAAATACGAGCGTGCAAACGAGTTGAAGAATCGACAGGAAGAGTTCCAGCGGGCGACGAGGAAAGCACGTGAGGAAGGCAGAGCACCTCCGCATCGTCCTCGATGGTTTACTGCCGAGACGGAGCCTGATACTGGCGAACGAGTTTGGTCACCCTCTCGCGTGGACGGCCGTTTGGAGTACTGGCTGGAGAGAGAGAATGTATGGAAGACAAAGACGTCAGGCAAAGCCGCGGAGTGGACGGGTGTGGACCGTATATTTATCGAAGACAGGCCGTAGACACAGCTGGCCTTTGTTGTAGTTGGTATCATGCATTGGAAGGGTGTGTTGTACTAGTAGTGTTGTTTGTACCTTGTATACGTATGGTGTTGTTTCAGTAGCATCAGTTGGACAAGGTTTCGATTGATGCCATTTATGTTGTATATATAGTAAGGTATGCAGAGCTTGCTCATGCTTTACCTCGAAGGCTGGAGCGAAAGGAGCAACCACATCGTTAACTCGTCACGATGCTGATCCACCTGACATAACATATCGTACACAGTAAATTTGTTTATGATACATTTCCAATAACCATCCCTTGTTTCCTTCCAATGTTCCTTCCGAAATGATGGCAGCGTCACAACTCGAGAGCGAAGACTGACCGTGTTTTGTGTCCCAGTTCAAGGGTGAAGAAGGACCTTTGTGTACCCTTCGACACGCCTGTCAAACTTGTCGTAGGCGTCCGGAGCATCCGCGAGCGAGATATTGTGCGAAACGACAAACGAGGGTTTCGCACGACCTGAAATGATGAGATCGCGGAGGTACCTGTTGTATTTCTGCGTTTTTACAGGTAAACCCCCCTTATGAGTTGCTGTCAAAAAAAAATTGAACGAAGAGACCATTTACCTTGACATTGCACTGGCCAGTGCCCACCGTCAAACCCTTCTCGAACAGTTTTCCAAAGGGGAACGTGATGTAACCTTTGGCAGAGTTGGAGTCCGGGGCTCCGGGGTCTTTGGGGACGTAGAGGCCGGGGATACCGAGACCACCCGTAGGTCGGACGACGGCGATGAGAGCCTCGAGGACGGCGTTGGGTTGCTCTGTTTTGCCGTCGGCGGTGACGGCTTGGTAACCGACGGCATCGACCCCACGATCTACCTCACGTCTACAGACAGGTCAGTGAACTCAAAAACCCACGGGTCAAACAGACAAAACAGAACATACCCTCCGCGAAGTTTCTTGATCTGCCCGGCAGGATCACCTTTGCTGAGATCGACGGGAATGCAACCGATGTCTTTGGCCTTTTGGAGACGCTCTGGAACGCGATCCACGACGAACACCTCGGACGCACCGCGCAAGATGGCAGAGTAGGCAGCCATGAGACCAACCGGGCCAGCGCCGAACACAGCAACCGACTCGCCGGGCTTGAACCCAGAGAGTTCAACGCCGTGCCAACCCTGTTGATGTGTGTGTGTTAGCTGCCGTCGGCTTTGCGGGAATCTCGTGGTGGTAAGACCCACGGTAGGGAAGATGTCTGCGAGAAGTGCAAAGTCATCCTCGTGCTCCGTGCCCGGCGGCAGCTTGAGAGCGTTGAAGTCGGCAAAGGGAACTCGGACGTATTCGGCCTGTCCGCCTTGGTACGGGCCCATGGCGACATATCCGTATGCTCTGCGAGTAGGTGAGTTTTCACACGAGATTTTTGGTAGGTGTAAGACGGACGAACCCTCCTGCCTGTGAGATGGAAGTGAGATCAATCTTCTAGTCACAAATATTGAAAAAAAAAAAAACCTACGAATCCTGGGTTGACCTCTGTGCAAAAAGCAGACTTGCCTTCCTCGCAATTGAGGCAGTGACCACACGCGACGTTGAATGGCATGACGACGCGATCGCCCTTCTTCAAGAGCTAAGAGAGAGAGGGCTGAGCACTATCCCGGCGAGTTGATTGTTCGACTCACGCTAACGCCGGGGGCTACCTCATCGACGATGCCCATGTTCTCGTGACCGAAAACGATACCGGGTTCGGCAGCGGTACGGCCTTCGTACATGTGTAGATCGCTGAGACAGAACGAGGTTAATCATGAGAGAAGCGTCTGAAAGTGATAGCTTCTATTCGAGGTCTACCTTCCGCAAATGCAGCTTGTCGTGACTACGAACACTGGAATCAGTTCAAGTAATTAGAGGGGTGATCATGGACGACATACTCTTCACAATGACATCGTTGGGGTGCAGGATTTTCGGTTTCTCTACTTCACGAACAGAGACCTTGAAGGGCTCGTCGTAGACAACAGCGCGCATTTGAACCATGGTGTTCTTGTTGTGGGAGTAAGCGAGAGGGGTTGTCGTGAAATTAGTCACCACTGCGGTCGGTCCATGTTATATGGCGGGTGTGAAGTCTCCTATCCTATCGAGGCCCTGTGCTTGAGCAAAACAGTACGTCAGCTGGGAACATCACATGCATACTAGACTGGTCTTTTCACATAACCGTCAGGCCGCGTGCCGCTCTCGTGAGCGACTTGAACGTATATGCGATCCAGTTGGTTCACACATGAGAGCCCTTGTGACGAGGGAACAAGTCCCTGGGCGAGCACGCACGCTCTCATCGGTCGTGCTAGGCTCTCACGAGCCGCCGTGCAGGCCTATCAGTTGGAAGCAGCTGTGAACTAGTTCATTCCCGGTAAGTATTCGTGAGCATCTCTATACAGCTAGTTTCAAAAGTATAGGCGGGTGCTCACAAATCTCACGCAGTCGGACCACGACGGAGTACGTCAATTATTGGTCGGAGCTGTCTGGCATTGCAGTGCCGTGCGTCCTTCGGCGGGGCCAGAACAGTCGGCGACTTCGGATTGTCACCCAGACCACAGTCCGCCTATGCACGTTTCAGACGCGCCCGCCTATCAATTTGGAAGTCGCTGTAATAACCTTTCAAGTTAGACATTTAGCCACTAACGGCAACTCCGATTGAATCTGAGTGACGTTGCCGACGCTACCTCCGAATCTGTCGTGATCGCGAAGTACTTAGTATAGCCTCTAATGATGACCACCACTGCCGGATGTTAATGCATCTCTAGCAGATGCAGTGCCCACACAACGTTCAGCTAAAGATGAGTGCTCACTGCCACCTACGACGGTGATATGCACCCACGGGTACACCAGCAAATGGCTTTCACGTCGTCTGTTCGCTGCACTGTTCTTCTCACACGACCCAGCGCAACGCTGGCAACAGCACACATCACATACACATCTGCCAGAACTGTCCGTTACTTGATGTGGAATACCGCCTCCTTGTGGCGCACACGTCCATCCGTCAGGAACACACGTAGCAACGCTGTCGCAGCCATGTATTTAGGTACGTTCGACGTGCCATCGTAGTACCTCTAACATACACAACTTTTGTTTCACCCTTCCCCCAATGTCACTAAAGACCCATCTACAGGTCCTCGAAGAAAGCGCAGAAAATTATGCAACACGCCCCGTATTTCAGCTGCCTGTTTTATCTCCTGGAAGCACGGAAGTAAAGGAATGGAGGCCCGTCCTCTATTCTCAGTTCAAGTCCGACGTGGACACACATGCTAGATACTGGGCCAAGGTTCTGTCCGCAGATGGCCTTCCCCCTCGGTCTGTGATTGGAGTCTGGTACGCACTTCGATTGTGCACGAGGCCGAAATCGAATATTAATCGCTCCCCAGGCTTGCCGGACTCGGCTATGCTGACGTTGTACACATCTACGGCGTAGCAAGAGCGAGTTATATCCCCCAGCTGTTCTCCCTCCGTCTTCCAAATCCAGACGTCATTTACGAGCTTCTGCACAGGGCGAACGCACTCGCTCTTATCCACGACCCATCCTTCGCGCAGATCGTCATAAATAGTCCCGTGCCTGTATATTCTGCACAAGAAGTCTCCACCGATGACATAGATGCTGACCTGACATCGCCACTGTCGCAAATGTCACTCGACGAAGCAGACACCTTCATGATATTTCACACATCAGGCTCGACCTCTGGTAGCCCCAAACTTGTACGCTGTAGCCTCAAGTGGGTTGACAACATTGTCAGAAAGGCTCGTCAGGTTTCGCGGCCCAAAGATCCTGAACGACAGGATGTGTCAACATGGATGTACGTCTTGCGCGTGTTTTTACTCGCCTCAGCCTTACTCATTGTAATGCAGGGGCTCTGTGTGTCATATCGGACAAACCTTCATGCTCATCGGTGCACTCCAGCATGGCTCGTGTACTATCCAACCGAGCGTCATCTCATTTTCTTCCGACGAGCTGGTCGCCATGATTTCCAAATGCTCATTAAACCGGCTCAACCAATTCGCGACGTTCCTCTCTACTCACCTCCGCAACTCGCGAGGTGACCCGAAGCTGCTTGCTCTGCTTGCAGGGCTAGATGAAGTTTTATACTCCGGACTACCTCTAGGCAGGGAAGAGGAGAAATGGGCCATCGACAACGGCATCAAGATCCGCAACTTGTTCGGCAACACCGAATGCGGCGCCATGTTGCTTTCGATTGGCGGCGACGGAGATGACTCGCGCCTCTTGCGACCTATCGAAGGAACCTCGTACGACTTTACGTCCATCGCACGTTCCTCCTCAACAGCCCCTCCTTCGTCCTCGCAAACTCAAGTAGCACCACCCGTGCACACGAATGCCAATGCCAACCACAACATGCTCGAGCTTGTCATCCGTTCAGACTCTGGAGACTGTCCAGACCCGTCTCTCCGCCACGCCGACGGCCACTACCACACCGGCGACCTTTTCCTCGAGGTAAAACCGCACAGTTACGTTTTCAGAGGGAGAGACGACGACTGGATAAAGTCCGAGAACGCGTTGAGGTGCGACACGAAAGCGATCGAGGACAACGTTCTCGCGACGTGCGCCGATCTCGTAGAATCATGCGTCGTCGTCGGGAACGGACGGCCCTCTCCAACGCTGTTTGTCGAACCGAAGGCTGCGGTAGTGGGAAAAGAGGACAAGTTGAGGAGGGATGTCATTCGTCGGACGAGGCATTTTCATTCGAGGCGGTTCATGCATGAGAGGATTGTGGACGCAAAGTTTGTGGTGGTCGTACCACAGGGTACTCTCCCTCGCACCGCAACGAAGGGGAACATTCGGAGGAAGGCGGTCGAGGAGGCTTTCAAGGATGTTTTGGACAAGTTGTATGGTGTCAAATGATGGGTATCTGTAGTTCTGAAAGGTGCTTTCGGGTGTTGTTTGGCTTTTGCATAGAGTATTCACATTCGCTCACATTATATATATTTAAATACTAGTATACAGGATATAGATTAGTTGGTGGTACATCATGCACTTCTTCCATCTAATACAACTCTCTTCGTGTGTTCATCTGCATTCCCGTCGTCGCTCAAGCTACGAGTTATTATAAAAGTAAAGGTCGACAAAACGCCGCATCAACGTCTCCGCAAACAGTACTGTTTTGTCCTCAGGATGACTATAAACCCCAACACGTTATGGGTTGCGCCCCTTTCTGGGGCGCGCAAGAGAAACCGCATCGAATATGCACGTATTGAAAGTGTGCAAGCGGGGAAACGAATTTGGTCGTTTCAATATTTCGTAGAAAACGTCCTCGAATTGCGGAGCGACCTCGCTGATGTGGAGCGTCTCGAGGTTTTGTACAGCCATCCAAAATCGTTCCACGGTACACTCGTCGGTCGTAATCACTCCTCGTATATGGAGGCCCACAAGCGAATGCAATGGGACGACGTCGCAAAGCACGTCAACCAAAAAAGTGCATTCGTCCATGATACATTCGATTTCAAGCTCTTCGAGCTTTGGGAAGATTAGCCGTCGCATCAAACCTGTGAGGTACGACGCCTCCATCCGACCGACGACGAGTCGAGTCACAGACGGTAGTTCCACCATGTCCCACGGCCAGCTCTCCTCATTTCCGCTCGGGCCAGAGTGGCGCAGTTCCAGGGTATGCAAATTGCAGGAACTTTGCAATACGCGAACAAAGTTGGGAAAAGAGGGACGAGAGTTTTCCGCGTGATAATGGAGGCTGAGACGTTCGAGGCCGCTTCCGAGCAGGAACGTACATCGCTCCCAGTCGATGTTGCCTGTCTCCAGCTCAAGACGACGTAGCTGCGGTGCCTGCCCACTGAAGGGGACGTAGCCAGCGTAAGAGTCTGCTGGTAAGTCCCAGTCCAAGGCCAAGGAAACGAAGAGGGATTCTAGCTTCGGAGCTGCTCCCGCGTTCACGAGCGCGATGAGAGTGGGACGCCATTCGCGGGGGTGATCCGCGTAGAATGTAAAGGATTTCCAACGGGATACGTGCGGAAGTATGAGGTCACGTATCTGCCCAACGTCCGGCGGGTCGATCTTTCCTAGACTGTAACACAACGGCAAAATTCTCTCGTTCTCCGCGACCCAGACCTTCGTACAGTTGATAACGACATCGATGGGCGTGTCCTTTGAGCGCCGAAGCCACTCGCGAGATCGGTCAAAGGGCGGTCCCTCCAAAAAATCAAAGTGTCTCCACAAGGATGGCATGCCCAGCGCAAGAGCGCGCCATCTTCCACAAACGTGAGATAAAACCTCCTGAAACGCGAGTCTGGAGACGCTGTGGCCTCGACGGCTCGTATTGTTATATGAATCGCGTTTGTAGGGCTCTGTTGCTGAAACAATGATATCCAAGATTATTTCGTCTGGGAGCTTCTCAACGTAGCACTCATCCAATGGGGGAGTCATGTACGGCGGTGGAGGATGCATCTTGTCGTGAACAGTCGGTGAGAGGTTGTTTATGTCGATTCCGCTGGCACTTCCGATGGCGCTGGTAGATGTTTATGTGAAAGTGATGTAAGTTTGGGTCACAATTTGCTCTTAAGCTTATTATTTACCTTGAGGCAGTAGCGCAGAACGAGTACAAAAGAGAGAGAGAGAGGCCGTTCGACAGAATCGACACGTTGTTTCAAGCAGGAAAAGCGGCCCGAGATTGTTCGCATACTCCGAACCGCTTCGTCGCCTCCGTCCAAATAAGGAATGCGTTTAGGTTCTACACGTGTCGGTCGTGTCCAGCCTATCGATTGGCAAGATGCTGGTGTCGCGTTGGAGAACGATGCTCTGAAGGGCGTACACATACCAAAGGGCCCTCTCTCAGACATGCCGCAGGGCAATTTCTCATTGTATTACAACGAGGTGCGTGCTCTGCTTGTCGGGATTGTTGTCTCTGACTCGGAGGTGCTCATCGTTATTCATGTAGTACATTGCGTACGATGTCGCAAATCCGGTTGAGGTACCTCCTCATGGTTCAAGATGTAATATTGTCAGACTCTCACTATCGTGTCTCTTGTTGTTTTACGTTTTGATCCTGCTGTGACTGTCTACTAGCTTGAATGCATTGAACTGTGAATTACATTTGTGACGATGGACCTTGTGCTTATGTGGATGGTATCATTGCATTATCCCCAGTCAGATCTTGACCTTCGTGAAGTTAGCAAAGTCCTCTGGAAGTTTGGAGGCCGTGATCGATGCGCCGGATTGCTTGATGTTGTCCCTGTACTCGGGTGTGTTTGGAACAAGGTCGCTGTACGCCATAGGCACAAACACCTTTCTCATGGTCGTGGTACTGCCCGGAACTTCCCAGGAGGCCTTGATTCCATCCAAGACATTGCCCTGTAGAGAGGAGATTGAGTGCCTACGTCCCGAGGGAAAAGAACAGTTGATGTGCGCGTACGTCAATCGTTGTCTGCTCGAAGCCCATGACCTTGACTTCCCTCCATACGTTGTTAACGCGCCCGAGCGCTACATCGTTAACCTGTGTGTTTTGGACATGTTCAGAATGGCGAATGTAACGGCAGTCAAAGGTGACAGAATTACCTGGAAGTCGTGCTTCACGACTTTGCCAGTCAAAGTGTTGATTTGCATGGTGAGTGAGTAGCGAGGCTGAGACATGTTAGGTCGTGTACTGAGGTGGGAAGAGAAGCACGAGCTCTTGCGGGGAAAATTGGGAAGGACGTGTAGTGCGTTTGTGAGTGTTGAGAATTGTCCTCGAACTCGATGCGTTTTATACTCCAGAAGGGGGTCGTCCATCTGGCTTTAGCTGGCCCTATGCACATTCTCTCGTTCGGAGCAGAAGTAACAAAGGTAGTGAGACAGTAGTTAGCCGAGCATCCTGCGGCCAGGAAATCAATGGATGGCAACAGGGACAGAGCTTGGATGTCAGAAAAACCCGGCCACCGTAAGCTTGACTTGACTTTGTCGCGTGGAAGGTGTACCATCCAACGGTGTTACAGCCGCTTAAGCCGCCGAGGGTTAAGCTTTGGCCATTGGGAGCTTCAGGACAATGCATTTGCCAGCTACGATGGCAAGGCCATGTGCTGTACACATTGGGTTGTCGAAACCGTTGATCTGCCACGGCGTCGGGACAAATAGCAAGGATAGTTCTGAAAAAGGTGAGTATGTTGCGAGACATAGGTACGGGCGGAGGAGAAGCAAAAGTGTGGCCAAGACTCGTTGAATGTCGTATGGTCCATTCAGACAATGACGGCTGTCAGCCAGAGATAAACGCGGGCCTGATTAGACGGGCTTTACTGTAGGAAACATCAGCAGTAGTCGAGAGAGCCCCTACTGACGGTCCGCGCCCGCCATTTCAATTACTTACCTGAGTATCCTCCTTTATTCTCCCTACACCCATTGATAGAACGAAGTTTTATATTTTCCCATCTCTTGTGTTTCCACGATTTCTCATCCAAGTTCTATTGACCTAGCATATGCTCGCGCTATCCAGCGCTGTTGGTTGAACCGAAGGCTGCAGTGATGGGAACTTTAAAAGAGGACAAGTTGAGGGGTAGCCATCCGCTTCGTCAGTGAATTATTTCCAGTGGAACACGTGCGGAAGTTATGAGGTTCACATACCTGCACAACGTTCCGGGGGTCGATATGTCCTAGTAGACTGTAACACAACGGCATAGGTCTCGCGTAATCATCGACAGCGCTCCCTCGAAGTTCGTTATCCACCAGACCAGTCGGCGCCTTCGACCCTTGTAGTACAGTTGTTCACAATGACATGGAATGGGGACTGATTGTCCTTCGCGCACTCCCAAGATCAGTGCAAAATAAGGGTGGTCCACTCCAAGAAAAATCACAGTGTACGTACCCATAACGATGGCATTACCATCTTCCACGAACGTGAGATAAAACTTCGCGAGTCTCGTATCGTCCTTTGAACTGCTCTCGTCAATCTCTGTTGCCAAAACAAACGATATCCATCGTCATCGTCCAAGATGATTATTTCCGCCTGGAAGTTTCTCAACGTGGCACGGGCCGTCTGCTGGGGGAGACATGTACGTGGGGGGAGGAAGAAGCTCAGGGCTGCATCTTAAGAGACGTGGCGCTGGCACTTCCAACAATGGTCTATGCGACCAGTGCGATGTAAAGTCCAGTTCAAAATCTAGTCTTGAGCTTCCATTCTACCTTGACGCAATAGCTGCTCTTAATCTCGACAGAACGACTATAAGAGAGAGAGAGAGAGGGAGAGAGGGAGAAAAAGAGAAAAAGCAGGCATTTGACTCGGCCATGTTGTTAACAATCCAGTGCCAGCTTACCGTAAAACAGGCCTTCCATAATCTCCCCACCCTTCAAGTTTCCCATCTTGGCATCAGCGCAAAAACTAACCCACTTGACCTACCATCTACCATCCCTGATGGCAGCTCCCTCACAAAGGCCGGTTCACAAACACTAGGGGCAAACGCCGATTTCACACGCCTTGGAATTTGCATGATTACCCATTTAAATGTTAACTATCAGCAGATAATCCATAGGCAATTTTGGGCTCGGAATTGTTTCTTAATGTTTGAGAATACAGAACAATGCTATACAAATTCTGTGGCTTTTCCGGCGCAGGAATTTCTGTTGTTTAAGTGGTAGTTAAATCAAAAAGAAAAATGAAAGGAAAGTTACCTTTCAAGGCTCAGAAAACCAAGTGGAAAAGATGCCTTCCACGGATTCGGCGGGGCGTGGGAAAAGGGCATGAAAAAATCAAGAAAAGGAAAGGGCGGGTAGAATTTCCGGCGGCCTACCTCGTTGCATGCACGTGCTACCGAAAAGTTCTTGAAAGTTGTTTGCCATGTTATGTTTGCCATCACCCGACACACGTGGGAAATCTAATTGTTTTTACAATTTTAGGTTGGTCGGAAATCTGCCCGAAAAATCAATATTCACACAGATTTTCGGAGCGCGGAAAGGCTGCCAGTAGATAGGCTTGAAAATTTGTGAAAAAATCACAAAAATGTCTTTGATTGTATATTAATCTAACCCCCCAAACATAACTATATATTCACGGGATTTTTAACATATCAAATAACTCTCACAATAATTTCACGTCATGTAAAATTGGCCTTTGCCCGCAGTGAAAACACCTGGCCATGCTCACTAGGTAAACCTGATATACAACCGTTTGATTCAAAGAGAGAAAGCACGCCATGTACAAAACCCCCTTCCCCCATCAGCATCATTTTCCCGAAGTTTTTCCACCAAGGACATGGGACACCCATGGGTGGATAGACTGTACATCCGGTATGAAGTTATTTTTGGGTTTTTATCCAGAAACCACTCGTTTCCACGGTCACAATGGGTGGAACGAGGGCGTGAACAAGGATTCGTGACGTGGTCACAGTTTCACTTTCGCAAAACGAGTCCGCAGTCCTCATCATCACGCGTCTATTTGCGCAAGTTTTGATGGGAGACTAAACATGGAAGTTGAGCCGCCTGAGCGGTGGGTCCCTCTTGGTAGTTACAGGGCTTTGCAAGCTCACTGTGCGGCTGAATTCCCCCAGTACACAATTGAGCTACCTGTAATGTAGAGTGGTATACTGATGCAGCAATTTGACTGTCACTGGAGCCATGGAGCTACTGGAATTCATTGCTTTACTGATCTCCAAGTGCTTTATAGCAGGTTATGGCTGTTGCTGCACAGATAAAACATCACATAGTAGGAGAAGACAATTACAGTACTTGTTTGATCCTCTTATTCTACAGCTAAGATAGACCTCATTCAAAACCGTCTTCATCACATGTTTTGTGACATTCTGTGACGCTGGCACCGGAAAAGACTTAACACCCAGTATAGGGGCTATTATAAGCAGCTAATGTACATTATACTACTTGTAAGTGCTCGTACACTATTTACGCAGGTGCGAAATCAAAGTAGGGCTATTATACGTGTTTAGGGGTTTATATAAATGACTGTAAAAGATATTAACGTTGGCGCCGGGGTGCATTCATTAATGAATCAAGTTGTGAAAGAATGTTTTCTGGGATCATACGATGTCCCCTGTACTTCTTTGCAGCCCAAGCCGCTTGTGCGCCATTAAGGCCTTTCCGATATGCATCCATGAATCGAAGGGAACGTGTGGCAAACCTGCATTGGAGCTGATCAGTTTTGCAACGAGATCAACAAATGCCATTGTCTCACCGCCGCATGGCAATCAAAGGAACTTCGTTGAGTGCCTTCAGCACATTTTGCTCCAGATCTTGCTCCTTTGACGACGGCGGATACATCCAATAAAGACGCTTCGAATATCCCCAGCACTGTTCTATAAAGTCAAGCTCACAGTGGAACTTCGGGAGAAACACAACCTTGAACCCGCCGGCTTTTGCATCCTGTTCCAGAAGCGACTCGACATGAACAAAATCGGGTTGATTGTAGAGAAATCGTCGGCAGCAGCAGTCGGTGGCTCCCTCAGGGCAGTTGCCAAAGCTCTTGCCGCACTGCGCCTTTTTCTTTGCAATGTGAGCAAAACCGCGCTCTTCAAGAATCACGGCCATCCCTTTGAATTGCCCTGCACGCTCGTGTCCCTCTTGTCGCGGAGCGACTGCTGCTGTACTGCTAAACCCTACACAAGGGCAGAGAAGAGGGGGAGAGGAAGTGGAAGTGGATCTCCAACAACGACAACAAGGTCAAAGTTGATGATAAGCAGGCAAGCAGGCTCAGAGGCCGGATACTGGCAGTGCAAATGACGAAGTTAATATTATGCTTATACTAGGTTACATGGAGTAACTCACCTGGCAGTGCAAATGACGAAGAGGTCAAGATGCAGAACCAGGGAGGGTAAGGGGTACTATATATACTGGGTCTGGGTGGTCTGTGCACCAGTTCCCACACTAGGGACTGGAGTAACTGTGGGACTGGAGTAACAATAGAACAATAAAGAACCAGGGTAACTGTCAAGGACCTGAGTAACTGTCAAGGACCTGAGTAACTGTCAAGGACCTGAGTAACTGTCAAGGACCAGGGTACGTAGAACAATAATAGGATAAGAACAATAGAACAATAAGACCTGGGGGAATCCCTGGGGAATCCCCATCAATGGAAGAGGAACAATAGAACAATAGCCTAGGTTGATCTGGAACCGCTCCAGACTGAGTCTAGGGTTTGGGTCTGGACTATTGATAAATAAGGCAGGATGTCACGTGACCCGGGTTAGGGTTAGGTCCAGTAACACTCCTAGCCGGAAAATAAGCGCTCTAGATAGGCGCCCAAGGCTGTAAACTTGTGACATTTGTTGGAAAAATCCGGTCTCTGTTGGACTATCCATGTCATTACCCCCCTCCTAAAATTCATCGCCTCGATGAACTAAGACCAGGGACTCTACCATCTGCCCACTCGAGGTCAGATGCAATAGCTTCTGTGATGTTCTCCAACGGTTTCCAAGGAATGGAGTCGAAGAGTGCTTTGGGCAATTTCTGGGGTGCATTGGTATGTCTGGCATGGAACTCTGCAATGCTCTCTTTCGCATTGGTCAGATTTACTGCAGGTTCCCACGTTACATCGCCTTCTCCATAGCCTTTCCATTTGACTAGGTACTGCATTTGCTTCCGATAGATCCGACTGTCTAGGATCTTCTCGACTTCATAGACTTGTTGATCATCTACTATGATCGGTGCTGGTGGTTCTGGTATGAGGCCGTTTACTTCGTTTCCTCGATACGGAGATAGCCGTTCAACGTTGATGTTGTCGTGAATACGATATCCGGATTTGAGTTTGATCCGATACGTATGTTCACCGGTTTTCTGAAGAACTGTGAATGGACCAAGCTGTCTAGGCCCTAGCTTGTCAGACTGCTGATGTACTTTGACGTTCTTGGAAGACAACCACACGAGGTCCCCTTCCTTGAAGACTGGAGTAGTTCTGCGGGTGTATGCGGAAGCTTCGGCCATCTTTTCTTTAGATAGACGCGAGGCAGCTTCAGCTTCTGCCCGAACCTGTCTGAGCTTTTCTAGACGTGCATCTAGGTTTGGCATGCGACTTTGACGACCAATGGGAATGGTAAAATCCGGTAGATACCCGTACATGACTTCAAACGGAGAGTGCTGCGTAGATGAGTTGACACGAGAGTTGATGGCGAATTCAGCCACTGGGATGTATTCTGCCCAATCATCTTGTCGTTGATCAACGAAGAGTTGTAGAATCTTTTCTACCTCTTGATTTGTTCTTTCTGTTTGACCATTGGCCTGAGGGTGGTAGGCGGTAGTCATGGCGCCAGTGATGCCTAGCCGTTTGTACAATGCTTGCATGACACGAGCTGCAAACTGGGGTCCTCTATCGGATATGAACTGTCGGGGAATGCCGTGGAGCCTGAACACTTCTTTGATGTGAAGGTCGGCTATACCGTCCGCTGTGACAGTAGACTGGGTTGGGACTACATGTGTTTGCTTGCTGTACAAGTCTGTGTACATGGCAATCATGTCGAATCCCTTACTACGTGGGAGTGGTCCGACTAAGTCTACACCAACCACCTGCCAAGGTCCGTCTGGTACTTCGATGGGCTGTATTGGGGCCACCGGGTGCTGTGCCGGTTTGGCTCGCTGACATTTGTCACATCCAAGGACGTATTGTTCTACAAATGATGCCATGCGAGGCCACCAATAGTGTCGTGTAACCAGTTCTAGGGTTGCATGTTTGCCGGGATGTCCTGCCGGTAACGCATCATGGCATCGCCGTACAATCTCTCTGCGAACTTCTCGATCCTTCGGAATGTACAGCTTCCTTTGTAGTAGACCAGTCCATTGTCTTCTTCCCACTCAAGTCCACCGTCAGTCAACTTTCGGGGTCCATCCTTTCTAAGTTTGGCTAGTCCCTGGACTACCTCTGCTTCTCGAATACTGATGTCCTTAATTCGTGACTCTAACGGATCTGACTCCAGAGTACTTGAGGCGGCTATTGTCTGGAAGTATTCGGGTTTCAGCACAACTTGTTCCTTGTTGTCTGATGCATCTAGAACTTCCAGGGTTCTGACTCGGGATAATGGGTCCCCTTGAGTAAGGGTCTTTCCGGGTTTGTGTGTTAACACAAAGTCAAACCGGCTAAGGTACAAAGACCACCGAGCTTGTCGTCTAGACAGGTCCTGGGCGGTTCGCCAGTACTGCAGATTCTGATGATCTGTGATGATTTCGAAGGGCGCGGGTAATCCTTCCAGATAGTGACGCCAATCTTCGAGAGCTCTGATGATAGCAAGCATTTCTCGATCATAGATCTCATAGTTCCGTTCCGCTTCGGCCATAGACTGAGACCGAAACGCTACTGGGTGCCATTGTCCATCCTCTAGTTTCTGCAGTAGAACCCCTCCAGTTGCAAAGCCAGACGCATCAACTTCAATACGTGTGGGGCGATCGGGTTCCCATGTGACTAGAATTGGTTCCTGAGTGAACGCATCTTTGAGCATTTGAAAAGCGTTCTGCTGTGCTTCTCCCCACTTCCAAGGTTGGTCTTTCTTGGTGAGATGTGAAGAGGACGAGTATGCCGCGCAAAGTCCTTGATGAAACGTCGGTAGAAGTTGGCAAATCCAATGAAGCCGCGTACATCACGGAGGTTCTGTGGTACCGGCCAATTGGTGATAGCTTCTATTTTACCCGAGTCCATACGGATCTTTCCGTTACCAATGATTAAACCTAGGTACTCGACTTGTGACTGTTCAAATTCGCATTTTTCGGGGCGAAGGTACAGGTCATTGGCTTCAAGTCTTGCTAGTACTTCATGGACAAGTTTACGATGTTCCGTGATGTCTGAGCTGAAGATGAGGATGTCATCCAGGTACACTGAGACCTTTCCTTCCGCAATGAGATCAGCAAAGATGGAGTTCATCATTGCTTGAAACGTGGCTGGAGAATTGGTCATGCCAAACAACATCACCTTAGGCTCGAACAGCCCTCGGTTTGTCACAAATGCACCCTTCCATTCGTCATTTTCTTTGATCCGAATGTTATGGTAACCCCATCGTACGTCAAACTTAGTGAAGATTTTGGCTTGACGAAGTCGATTGGTAATGTCTGATACCAAGGGGAGTGGGTAGCGGTTTTTGATCGTGATGTCATTCAACCGTCGATAATCCTGAACAAGCCGAAGCTTGCCATCCTTCTTCTTGACGAAGAATACCGGTGAGGCCATGGGCGACTTGGATGGGACAATATATCCTTTTGCTAGGTTTTCCTCAATAAACTGTCTAACTCCGCTTGTTCATTCGGAGACATGGGGTAGACCTTGGATCTGAACATCTTTGGGTTCTCTGTTAGATCAATCGTGTGATCCCAGGGTTGGTGCTCTGGGAGACGCTGTGATGCTTCTTCGGAAAAGACTTTCTGGTGCATGCGGTATTCTTCTGGAACCATCTGTTCGAATGTCTGTTGCTCTTTGGATTGATGGGCCTTAGCCGCAATATCTGTAGAGTACGTATAGCTAGCACAGGACCAAAGCTCTTCTTTGGTGTCCTGAATGATACCGGCTCTGAGCCAAGCTCGTCTCTGCTTCCGATTGGCTGTGATAGACTGGAAGGGTTCGAAGTCTTCTTCGGCTTCCAGTTCCATTTCTCCGGTAGCCCAATTGATCTTGGGGTTTGCTTTGCGAAGCCAGGGTAGGCCTAGAATGCAATCTTCTGGTCCGATGTCTGTGACCAAAAATGTTGCGTTTTCTTTGATAGCCCCAACTTGTAGTTCGAGCTCTGCTCTGTGTGTGATACGTCCTCCTTGATTTAGAGTCCCATCGATGTTGTGGAGTGGGATCTGTCTTTCTAAGGGGACCGTACGTACTCGGTGCCGGTTGACAAAGTCTTGACTTAGGAACAATGCGGTGGCTCCTGAGTCAATCATAGCTTTGATGCCCTTTTCTCTGAACACTCCTTTGAGCGTAATTGGAACTCGGAAATGCATGCTAAGCGGATCTATTTCAGGCACTATGCAAGACGACAAGGTTTCGTAGTAGTTATACATGTTGTTAAATAAAGCTGAAGG